>JAZHYW010015843.1:0-20349 GCA_037355805.1 Ixodes ricinus
GTTGTACCGCAGCGAAGGCTAGAAGCGCGAGCTCATGGCGTTGGCAGCCGCTCTTAAGTCACGAGAGCTTGTGCCCCCGAGATATTCCCCGGAGCAAGGACCTCGCGCTTGTAACCTTTCCTGCGGTACATCATAAGGTGAAACAGTATAGAACCAATCGAAAAACGGGCAAGGCATGTACAGATATACGAAAGGCAAAGATCAAGCAAGACAGCGCCGAGTAGGTTCTCCGTTGCCTTCCATCGTGGTTTTCTTCTGCTCCCGGGCGGGATAAAGCTCTTCGTGTTTATTTGTTTTTGTCTTTTACACCGTTTCAGTCTTTCGAACTTCTTCGACATCTCCCACCATCTGCACAGACATCAAGCGCGGGTCCGTACCCCCTCAATTCGCGGGTTCACAACTCGCGTAACAGACGATGTAGCCTCGCGCGAGGAGGTCAAACTCTCTTTGTCTTTGATCGCTACTGTATCTTGAGGCACGGCTGAAAAGCGCCCGGCGCGAGGCTAAGAGCATCGTCTTCGAGGGTACGGACGATACTTTTTAGAGCGCAGCTCTTAGGCGCCCGTTTCGGGCTTGAGCGGCGTCGCCGTCGCCGTCGCCGTCGGCGTACCGCGCGGTGCATCATGGGAAATATCCCATAATACACCGCGCGGAAAGGAGGAGGGAGGGGGAGGAGGAGAAAGGAGGAGGAGGAGGAGGAAGGGGGGAGGAGGGGGAGGGAGAAGGAAGGGGAGGAGGTGGAGGAGGGAGAGGGGGAACGGAGGAGGAGGAGAAAGGAGGGGGAGGAGGAGGGAGAAGGAAGGGGAGAAGGAAGGAGGAAGGGAGGGAGGAGGAGGAAGGAGGAGGATGGGGGAGGGCGGAGGAGTATTTGGTAGGATGAGGAGTTGAGGAGGAGAGAGGAGGAGTTTGCCCTCCCCTCAGTGCCCTTCCCTCCTCCTCCTCAAGAGCTGCGCTCTAGTTCGGCGTTACAGGGAGTTAGTTGTAAACGGCTTTCATTTTTGGTTTACTTGACTGGGCATGATGGTAGCGTAAACTTCTCACTTTTCAGTCAACTGTCAACATAAAAAGGAGGGGGGAGAGGAGGGGGTTAGGCCATCTAAGGAGTGCTGACAGAGAGAGAGAGAGAGAACGCGTAAAAGTGGTGTGATCCTCTATTGTTTTGTGAGACCGATGGCCACCGCCTCTCTCCCTTTCTATTCCCTCCCCTCCCGTGGCCTCCACGAATATTGGTATGAAAGTGAGAACCAATGAACAATCGATAACCCGTAACCGCAACTTTTTCTCTGGCTGACAATCGATAGCTACGCAACTTGCTGCAAGAAAAGGCTGTCAGGTGATATTGCGCCGATTATATCATACCAAGGTTTATAAATATAGGAAGTATTGACTGGCGGCCATAGCTGTGTGCGCTCTGCTGAGAGCGTGCTGACGGCGTGCTTCCACAGTTCTTTCGCCAAGTGCATTCCGCACCACCAAGATTGCCGGTCTTAGCAGCCTATTAATGTGAGCTCGTTCCGAGCACGCGCTCTACACATCGCCCTCAAATATGGCTTCCAGTGAATACTCCCAATAGCCATGCACTGAGAATAATAATTGGGGTTGTGTGGATATTTATACAGCGAGTCGTTGGTCAGCCATATTAAAGTTGCGACGAGTCACTCGCTGTAGATGAGCAATTTAGCCAGTGCAATACAACCGCTAGCCTGGGGTCTCTTACGTGCACCACGCAGTAGTGATACACGACCGCACGCCGGTACGATGCTCATCCAGATCGATCGGGCAGGGGTGGGGATTGAACCCAGGATCCCTGAGTTCTGCAGCGCGAGCTTTCGCTCCACGTTCTCCGAGCTGGTGTGCGCTAGCCCACTCGGCCACCGATCCTTCCCCCCCCCCATGCACTGAGAGGATGGCAAAACGCAGGCACTTTAGGTATACTCGATTCGCCGGAAAATTCTGCACCAGTTCAGTCCCAGTTCAGGAAGTGCAGGATTCGTGCAGGCGTTGCCGGGGGAATCAAATGCACCAGTTTCTACTCTGCTTGAACCAATTCAACCAGTTCCGGCGAACTAAACATATCTGTTTTTAGAGTTATTCGGCCCCAGGAGTTATTAAATTTAGTTTTCGTAGACCGCATTTCCCCTCCGCTAAGCCCTCCGCAACCAAGAAGCCGTTACTGCGCCTGCGCGCCGACGGCCTTGACTCTAGAATTCCGGGTATTGTAGCGGGTTGCGGAGAGCGTTGCGGAACGGCAAAAACCATCTATGAAAACTCCTTTTGGCACAGGGCGAGTTAGTGCGCCGTAGCTCGGAGCACGAGGAGCGAAAACCCGCGCGCTGCAGAATTAAACCATCCTGGTTTCAACTCCCATCCTGCCCGTTTCGATCTGGATGTGCTTGGTACCGGCGTACGGTCATCTGTCACCATGCACTGGATAATGGAAGTGAAGACCCTACTCGTTTCTTCACGAGTAACAGACGTCATTGCACAATGGTTTTATTGCTGCTTTGCTTTGATTACGACGCAAATTCTATGGGTGGTATCACAAAAAGGAGGTTACAAATTATAAACAAAACAACAACACACAAAAAACGCGTTATTAGCACGGATGTCATGCATATGACCTGCTCAGACTTGAGCAGACTTGAGCAAAAAGAAAAAGAAAACAGCAAAAACGCATTGAGAATAAAAACATCAGGCTTCCGTTGTTCACCTTGTTGGTGAACATGAATTTAAAAAAATATTTACGGCCGAGCATTGTCTTCTGCGTTCACAAACATTAGACGGGATCTTGGAGAGGCCAGGATTAATTTAGCGCCAGCGTGGCCGACTAATACGCCTGTCAGACGGGAACGTTAAATAACATTTAAGCAAAGTGACACTACAGCTCGGCCAATCCGCGTGTTGAATACGCCACGCTGCGCGTGCACGCACCACGTGCAGAACCAGAATCACGAGCTGATTCGCCGATCGGTGAATGATATTCGATCTAAATGACATTTACTTTCCCGTGTGACAGGGGTATCAGAAGCTCGGAATAAACCGGTGATAGCCTCCTCCCGAACAGTTGCCATCTGTATTCATTAATCTTAACGGCCCCGGAAAAAAACAAAAGCCGTGACAAACACTATGAAGGAAAGAACAGAGAGAAATTTATACCATCCTTAGCGCCTTCGTTTAAAACCCGACAAAGCATTTTTTCTATAATTATTTTGTATTATCCTAATACATTGTGAAACGCCTTCTTTGCGAGCATGTCCCATTAAATGGCTGCAAAACTAAACAACTGCAACTTTATTCACGACAGACTATAAAATAAAACATGAAACAACGTGCAAGTTTCAGGATGCCACGCTGCCAACTACGGCTTCAACAGACAGGCTAATAACAGAGAGGGGCGAGGAAGAGTGTTCGATCTATGAAGATGATAAGCGCGACTGCGTTCTATTTGTCCAGTTGTTCGAGGACAGTGTGGATCCCAGAACGTGGATCCCCGAGCGCGAGTAGAATTTCAGAGAACACCAGCCCACACGGCGCGTTTTTCCGGGCGTATTCGACGTGCGTCTCGCTTGGCGCTTGCGTGAAGCCATAGGCGCGCGCGGATCCAAAGTCACTGGTATTGGGGCTCCCTAGATCCAAACCACATGCAGCCAGCGCTGCACGTCGGCGTTTTCACAACGTCCGCCCATCATAGCCAAATCCTTTTGGGAGGTGGAAATAAATTTTCATAAAAATTACTCGTTAGATGATGTCTAGATGACGTGACATTTATTGTTATTCGTAAGAAAAACATGTTTCTTGTTGCAATAGTTGCAGTAATGATCAGTTTCACATATTTCGCACTATTTCCCTTCTTGTTGGTTTTGCACCTCATTACCTCCTGAACATCCACAGCTACCGCAGTGCCATGACCAAGCATGGCACCATAGGATTACCAAAAAAGCCAGAAAACATTTGCCGAAACGCCAAAAAACAACAACAAAAATACATTCTCGCCCGAAATCAGCGAATATGCTATTCTGTTGGCAGTAACATCTTTGCAACATGCGCTGACCTTTGGCCGCCCCAAACAAGGATGGATTCGCACTTGCTCCGCGGACGCACGCCCTGAACTCCCTGTCGACTGCCCTCGATATCGCAGATTCGCCCGTCGTTGTCTTCGTAGGCTGCATCTCACTGTACCTGCCTTCGTAGCACCCGGGCTTGTTTATGTTGAAATACGGCGAGTATACAAGGGCAGGAAGGGGGAAACCAAGGTTTGCCAACGCGAAGGAAGTAAAATGGAGGATGGCACGGAGAAAGCACAACGGACGTTTCGAAGGAGAGAAGGTGTTTCACGACTGTCGCCAGAGTCCCGTGTTCTTCCTCCCTCCCCCTGCCTCCCCTCCCCCTCCTCTGCCCCCGTCCTCCCTTCCTTTATACACTGCCTTGCTGTCGGATTGTCACAGCATGGGTCGAGGAGGAAAGCGGCCGGCATCCCGACATAACGTCTATCTTGAAATTAACCCTCTCCCACGCTTTCGCGCCTACACAGTCGATATCTGTTTTGACAAAAGTCATAGAAAAATATTACAGAGTTGTGACGTCACGAGGCGCAAATCGTGGAAACAAAATGGTCGCGGCAAGTTTGTGGAACCACAGGGGTGGTTATTTATGAATGCGATTAATTTTATCTTATACACACGGGCAGGTGTTTGGGTCTTGACGACCAAGAACTGTGACTCTGGCTGCAGAAACTGGCGGCAGAAACCACTATTGGTTGTCTATGAATTGCGTTAGCATTGTTCATGAGACTCAAGAAGCAGCTAGGACGACCTCTATGGTGATCTAAAGAACGACCTCTAGGACAACCTCAAGGACGATGTCGAAAATGACGTCCTAGAGGACGACGCTAAAGTCCACCTCTAGGACGACGTCAAAGTCCACATGTAGGTCGACCTCAAATACGACATCTAGGACGACCTCCAAGACGACCGCGAGGACAACGTCGAGAATGACGTCCTTGAGGACGACGTCGAAGACGACGTCTAGGTCGACGTCTAGGACGACATCTAGGGTAATATAAAGTAAGATCTCTAGAACGACCCCGAGCACAATCTTAAAGGGGTCCTGCAACAGCCTTTTGACTGAATTTTAATTTGCACCGAACCTAAGCGCACTGAACGTAAGCGCACTGAACGTAGTAACTTAATGAAACTCTTCTTTTCGCAAAATTCGCTTTATTTTAAAAGTTATAGGAAAATTAGAATTACAAAAACAAGCAAAAAATAACCGCTTTCATGACGTCGTAGGTCCTGGCTTGAGTGGCCGTGAACTAGAGGAGGTATAGTGAGCTCATCGAGCGCTAACGGCTGCCGCACTTCGTGTCGACGGGTCGAGAGGGCGCCACTAAACCGTGTGTTGGATAGGCTGTATGAAGCGGGCGGCCAGGGCGACTCGCATTGCATTTGCTGCGCGATTAAAGACTATTTCGGCATAGCACTTCATTGGCCACAAACGACAGCAAACACGGGGTAAAGACCAGTACAGGACGGAAGCCACTTCGCGCTGCCATACCGCCCAATGGCCTTTGTACGCTCCGGGACCTTTCTACGCTCGCCGTTCATCGGCGCCTCATCCCACTAGCCCTTTCTAATATGCGCCGCTTTTTCCACTGCTTGGTGGCGGGTATGTCGACGGGTCATTTCTTGTTTCCGTACTTTATAAACTGCATTTGTTTCTTTTCTGATCCAGAATACTGAACAAAAACTACTTTCATACATATTTGAAACGGTTCGCGACACTTATATTTTGTATCTCCACTAAAAAAAAAGCTTTTAGCGGCTCTGACTGTAGTAAGCCCAGGACCTAAGACGTCACATTTTGCGCGCTTTCGGTACCGCGGGTCGCTCTCGTCGGTGGAGGAGGTTTCCGCGTCGTCCGGTTAAAATATGACGCACTGATATTTAGTGACTCTCTCCGTGCCCGCTGGCTTGCCCGAACCCCAAGGGACGTGGAAACCGCAAAAAAGGTAGACGCTTAAATATGATTGCAGGGCCCCTTTAATGACGACCTCTAGGGCGATCTCAAGAACCAATTCTAGGACTACCTGAAGGGTAACGTCTAGGACGACCTCAAGGACGACCTCTGGGATGACACATTTTGAGGGTCGCCCTCGGGTTGCTAGAGGACTAGTGAATTCGAGCGGCCCCTTTAAAGGGGCCCCTAGCACTGCTTACATTAGACGCCCTCATTGGGCGGGGGCCCCTAAAGGGTCCCAATTCGTGCCTCCCGCATACTAGAGGCTAGATACCGACCGGATAGATATACAAAAATCTGTGATTAGTAGTTTAATAATGGTATCACATCAAAATCCTTACGATCGCCCGTTCTGCTAACGCAGTAAATTCAAATTTAACCACGGATTTTGATCCTGTGTTAATTTTGTCAAGCTGTGCGAAGGGCATCTGCCCAGAAACTCAGTGGCACTAGTCTCTAAAGCAAGACATCTCAGTTTCCAATGCAGGAGACCATTCTCAAATATTTATAGAAAAAGGAATACCTAGACAATCAAAATGCTCTCCCGAAATACAGTAGTACACATACCCAGCTACGTGTTCAAAGAACTTTTCATCTCCTCGAGATAAATTTGTCGCTTCCTGAGCGAGAGCAACTGCCCCAAAAAACGTTCGAACTTCGTCGCCACAGCGAAGAGAGACAAATTGTTGCAAGAGACCGGATTGAAAAATTCACAGAAAAAAAAATTATAATAAATATCAAAATGCTCTCTTAGAATATAGTAATTGGCATAGAGAGGTACGTGATATAAAAAATGGATCTGGTAAGACGATTTGTGTGACTTCCTGAGCGAGGGGCAACTGCCCCAAAAAAACGTTCGGACTTAGTCGCCACAGCGAAGAGAGGCGACTTATCGTACAAGTGACAAGATTTAAAAAAATCACAGAAAATAATTATAATAAGCATCAAAATTCTTTCCTGTAATGTGATACTACACATACCGAGCTATGCGTTGAAATGCGAAAGCATTATAGTCTCGCGTTTGAAATGTTTTCTAGTAGTGTTTTTACACGTAAGTTTAGGAAGACGTCCCAGAGATCGACGCCAAGTAAGGCGTCTAGGTCCATTTCTAAGATGACGTCGTGGACGACGTCAGGGACATCGTCTAGGATGACGCGGAGGACGACCTCGAGGACGACGTCTAGGACAACGTCGAGAACGACGCCTAGAGGACGACGTCTACGACGACCTCAAGGAAGACCTCAAGGACGACCTTATGGATGACCTCAAGGACGACCTCAAAGACGGCGACTTGAGGACGACGTCCAGGACGACCTCAAGATACCGGTTTACGACGTCAACCCTCAAAGCGTAATTTTAGGCCTAACGTCAGGCCAGCGCATACTCGCGGCCTCACTCACGTCAAGCCTCTGCGCGTACCGGTTGACGACATTAGACCTCAAAGCATGACGTTGCTAACGTTAGGCCTAACGTCAGCACAGGCCTAACGTTAGCTCAGCCCCCCCTCCTTCACCGCTGCACCGCCAGCAGTTCGGCTGTCGCTTTTGCAACGATGACCCCGTTGCTATGGGGTCACATGACGCGTTGCTACCAACGGGAATTTAGGTCTCGTCACAATTAGGCAATGGTGTTTTTCGCTAACTTCACTTTCACAATAATACATATTTACTTTCAGGGGGTCGGTAGCCGAGTGGGCTAAAGCGCACACTCAGCGCGACGCGCGTGGAGCGAAAGCTCGCGCTGCAGATCCCAGGGATCCTGGGCTCAAGCCCCACCCCTGCCCGTTTCGATCTGGATGAGCATCGTACCGGCGTGCGGCCGTGTGTCACTACTGCGGGGTGCACCTTAAAGACCCCAGGCTAGCGGTTGTACTGCACTGGCTAAATTGCTCATCTACAGCGAGTGACTCGTCGCAACTTTAAATGGCTGACCAACTACACGCTGTATAAATATCCCCACAACCCAAATATTTATTTTCAGGGGGATCGGTGGCGGAGTGGGCTAAAGCGCACACCCAGCTCGACGCGCCTGGAGCAAAAGCTCGCGCAGCAAAACCCAGGGATCCTGGGTTCAAGCCCCACCCCTGCCCGTTTCGATCTGGATGAGCATCGTACCGGCGTGCGGTCGTGTATCACTACTGCGTGGTGCACGTTAAAGACCCCAGGCTAGCAGTTGTACTGCACTGGCTAAATTGCCCACCTACAGCGAGTGACTCGTCGCAACTTTAAATGGCTGACCAACCACACGCTGTATAAATATCCCAATTCCCCCCCCCCAGTTTAATTTACTTTCCCATGAATGCATATTTAATCAGTTGAAATAATAAATATTGGTTAACTTTTTTGAGCGGGAAATCCCCTGCTGGCCCAACCCTGTTTTTACGCTATTGCAAGCCCACGATTCATATGGAAATTTAGAAGTCGAGAACTCAACATTGAACGTGAATTTCAAAATGCTCTCCTGGAATCAATTAAAGCTAAGATTAATGAAATATTCGTATTTAATTTCAAGTGACTGTGGCGCCAAGAGTTTCTTCCTGGAAGGTCATGGTCTCTTTTTTAATGGGGGTCTATGGGAACCGGTTCATTGATTCAGGAAGGAAATATAATGGTCGTGTGGCAATACATTTCTTAAAATAGGCGGGCTATTAGTTCAATATTATAATCTTCCGAGTGCAGTGCAAACAAATCTGTGGAATTTTAACTGAATTACACAAATTTACTTTTTTTCCCATTGAGTTTAGCTGGGCCGCTGACGTGACTGCCGAGAGATGGCATAAGTTGTAAGCAGCGGCGTGTCCCGGATTCTTGGGGATAGTTCCTTTTTTTTGAAATGTGCAATAAAAATAAGTTAAGTGTAAGAGATCCGCGAAGATGAGCCTGATGGGAAAGATGTTTGCATAGACAATATACTTCAATGCCTTCAGTACGATGATGCTCTTTAGTGTAATTCGTGCGACTGAATTAGGACGACGTCCTCAAAGCTTTGAAGATTTGAAGGGGCCGAGAGGGCAATCGCTATAGCAACGGAGACCAATTCGCCCATCGCCTCGCGAAGTTTTGTTCCTCTGTATGCTAGTAGATATTTTTGTTCGTCTAAAAAGCAGGGAAAGCCATAGCGCTACCGTCGCAGGATGCAGTGACTTTAGCTCCGACTAGCCCTATGCTTATAATGGCGTTTTGACCTGTGACTGTCTTTGCCACGGAGCTAGGAGCCTGAGCTCCGTCCTGTGGGCTAGCAGAGCTCGCAAAAATGGGCTTTTTCGCTGGTTCCTAAAACGGGAACTCACGAGCGTGGCGCCCTTGCTCGGCGTCATGAACAAGTGGCATACATTCGATGTTCTGCTCGGCACATATTTCCTTATCGGCTGTTTATTGTTTGGCAAGAAACTTGGTGGGCCAATCTATTGGGCTGCCCCGCGCGCTTCCGGTTCACGCATATTTTCTACTTTTTTACTCATTACTTTTTTGTCGAAAAAGAGAACTAAATCTGACTGTGCTATAAGTGGCCATTTCCACAAAAAAAATAACGTGTATATTTGATTACGCGAATATTACGAAACCCGCCGCCGAGTTCAGAACCGTACTTAGTTGCGAGCAATTTTCTCACTGCCGCCACCACGTTTAAACTCACGCGAGAAAGACGAAATAACCGCAATCATTGCCATAGCGCCATCAATCTTTGTCGGCTAACAGCCTGCCTATATTTGGGTGCTAACCACCAACCTGTCTCTTGAGCACGTGCTGTCCGGCATTGCCATGAACCAAGTTCGCCTGGGCTAGACCAAGGACGCCTATACTTTTGTACTTATAGCACTAAATATTGCTACTCTATGTGTGTGATAGATGAATATTTTGCCATAATTTTATTTATTCTCCTGTCGGTTTTTATTACTGAGAAATTTAAACTGGTGAATTTAAAGGGTGTCGGTGCTATGATCGTGCACATTGAAGCCATAATGCAATGTGATGATGCACATAAAATGGCGGAACGTCCTGGCAACCGTATTCACCATCGCATGACCACCACCTACAAAACGGTTTGCGCGGCACTTTCAAGTTTGGGCTCGATGCCGACATGTTGAACGCACACACTCAGAAAAGAGGGTATATTATTACGCCCCTTATCCCAATCACGACAACCCGAAACTTCGTTTAGATATACAGCGCGCTGACGTCGAACAGACGGCCTCTACTTTTACGGGGTGCATGAGAACGGTGAGGTGTACCTCATTGAACAGCTAAGGTAGGTATCAAAGACTACAGAAAAGAAACACTGAGGTTTCGCTGCAATACCAAGAAAATAACGATAACTGTTTTGTAGTCAATAGCACGTCCATTAGATATTTCAATGAGTTGTATCACTCGGCTGTCAAGACCCCTGTTAAAGTTGGGAACGACGGTTCGACGTCAGCGCGCTGTACTCGAATCGAAGTTTTGGGGTGTCGTATATGGGGCAAAGTGTGTAAGAATATGCCTTTTTTTAGAGTGCAGGCCAGTTTACAGGCCTTTTTTGCAGGGTGGTCTTTCGCATAAACTTTTGACTCGCCAAAGTGTTTGTACGAATACAGGCCAATTAATTTACGAACAGGTGCACAAAATATTGGAGTTAATGGAAATGCTGACGAACATTAAAATGACGCAAGAAGCTCTACTAACAGAAGTTACAACCATAAAGAAAAAAAACAGCAGAAGAAATACTTACTTCGCTTTCTGTGACACTTGATTTTTCAAATATGACGTTGCCTCACCAAAAAACGCTTAAAACTGAAGTAAAGAAAATGCAGGCCACAACGACGGCACTTACTGAAGAGTGGGGACAATTAGCCAAAAGTCAAGATTATTCGTGAAATCGCTCCCGGAGCACCAACTTAAGGGACACTCAAGTGGTTTTTGAGTTCGTGTTTTGATGATGACAGCTGAATTTAGACGCCCTAAGTATCCCTAAAAACCAAAAAGTAGAGTCATACGGTGATTATTTCTTTAATAAAAATGTAATTGAAGGCCGCCAAACCTCGGATCCATCCGAATACGAAACCACTCTCATTGGTCCTCGCACGCTTATCAAAAGGATCTCGGGCCAATGGCGTTCGACGACGTTCCGTCGCGCAGTGATCGCAAGGTAGCCGCATCGGCCGAACCTCTTTGTCATTCGAGCTTCGATCATGGCGGAGTCGGCGGAGTTCTCTACGCTCGAGGACCTGACGCCGTTAGAGGTTGAAATTCTTCGGCGGACAGCCGACCTGGAGATGATTTCCTATGACGCCACTCCGACGTGCGATGTGGACGATAGCAGCGCTTCGGAGTCATGTTCGGGTTCCGAGGACGACGAAACGCAGACCTTTTCGGGCGTTTTGCGGTTTGGGCAAGTCCTAACCAAACCAACGTTTGACATCGCAGCGTTACCTCTGGTACGTGATGTCAAGCGATGTCGCCACGTTGACTTTCGCCTCGGGAGGACGGAGGGAAGGCTGGTTCAGACATGTGCAACGAGCGCGTATTTACGACTGCGTCCGTTGTGACCGGAACGACCGCTCAGTGCCGCGCGTACACACACCTGCAACCACAACAAGCGCAGCGGGTCGTCTAAAAAGGGGACGCACTGCTACTCAATGCCGTAACAGAATATAGACAGACAGTTTTCTACAGCCAAAAACTTTATTATTATTTTTCTTGATAGGCTTGCAGGCTTCAGTGGATGAAAAAAAGAAAATAGAAAGATGCAGTACGCCGTCTTGGACGATCACGACTCTAATACACGACATTACAATAGTACAAATATCGCCACACGCCTTTTCTACGATTATAAAAGACAATGTAATCTTAGCAGCGATATAGCAACGTAGAAATATGATTTCGTGATCAGATAGACGTTGCGAGCGTTCAGGATAGCTAACACTAATCACTTTTCTCCAGTGATGAAAACGCGTGAAAATTCGCATCCTTTATACGGTACGCGCCAGTAATACCTTGAACTTGAGCACACGCATGAAATGCGCCAAATAAGAAATCCGGGCGATGTTCGCGGACACAAATGCTTAGAAAGCACCACTGTAGTCGAAGTAAACAAACACGACGGCACGGGCGTTTCTGCTGTCTTGAGAGTGCCGCCACGACATCGCCGCACGAGTAGGTGGATCTTCCCTTCTAGTACGTGCTGGGTTATCATAGCGACACACGACAAAAATTCACAGACAAGGATAGCGCTTTTACGCGGAACGATGAGCTTCCACCACGCCGACCACGCCAACGATCACCACCGACGCCATGTTCGCAGAGAAGCCGGCCCGCGAACGGCACGACCGGCATGCAGCGCGCGCCACCAGTTCTCCTCGACCTGTGATTGGTCTACCGCTGCGGTTATTTCCAACGCAGCGGGGAAAGAAAGGCCGCCAAAATTTTCAAACATACGATACTTTCATTGGTCCTCGCAAGTACAGAAAAGAGTCCGCACGTATTTTGATTCCTGCGTGATTAATAGGCGGCTCTGCCTTCTAAAACTGAAGATACTCATTCATTGACACTTCCTTAACGCCATCACACCAAAAAGTAGCTTCCTCAAAAACCGCTTGAGTCCCGCTTTAAACATTTACGGTGTCCCCGAGGGAACAAGCGAGACCTAGGAAGTGTCAGAAGCACCGATTCCTAAAGTCTGCGACGAACTGCTCGAACTTAAACATGAAGGTGCTCATGTTTAACGTGTACATCGTCTCGGCCAGTTGCAAACATTAAACTGTACGTTAATCATTGCAAACGTTTTATCCTTCAAGTTTAAACAAAGAATACTGTATCAAGCTTTTAAGTTGAGGTACAGTGGAATAGATGTTGATGGGGACTTCTCCAATAACATCCGTCATGAAAGGAGGACACTTCTAGAATTTGCCAAATTAAAAAAAAAACTAAATTCGAACTTCGTTTTAACAAACTGGGTATTGGTGTTTACCCAACAGAAGTGTGCGTAAAAAAAAAGAAAAAGCAGCATAGCAAGCGTCCCGGCATCGCTTTAATCCTGTTGTCAAGACGACCGAACCATTGAACGAACATGATGTAATACTTTTGAACTGCCGCAGTACTAAAAATAAAGCTGATGACTTCGCTGAACTACTCGATTTGATTAAGCGTAGTATAGTAATCGGTCCAAAATCTTGGCTTGGTAAAACATTTAGTGACGAAGAAGTGTTTGCATCTCTCTATGTTGCTTATCGACAGGACCGGAACAGCCATTGTGGCGGTGTATTCCTGTTGATTCATAATGCCATGCGCGTCGGCGAGCAAGCGCGTGCGTGGCCGAGTGATTACCGCGCTTGACTTTCGTGTGGAGGCCCAGGGTTCGATCCCTGGGAGTTCCGCGGATTTTATTTATGCTTTCAGTTTAATGTTCTGGTGAATTCGAGAACATTGTTGTTTATTCTAGGCCCGAATGTTCTACGCGTCGAACCTTTCTCGCCGATTATTCCAGAAGCCCACGCGTGTACATGAGGGGCTCCGCGTGGCGAGCCTCAGTTAGTTTCGCCTCAGCGTTCGGTCCTGCTGCTTCGCCGCTTTCGACGCCCGCGACGCTCTGTAGTTATCTTTCGTTTCCCTTTTATTTTTGGGCACAAGTTCGCCCCATTAAACGTTTAGTTTCTTAAGTTATTATCGCATCATCACTTGTCGTTCGTGACATTTTGGTGGAGGTGCTGTGTACCGCATGTCCGTGCAGCGCACCCTCCAAGTTCCCGCAGTACAAGTCCGAACCCAAGCTCCGGAGGAACCGACGAAGACCAGATCAAGACCCAATCAAGTCGCCGCATCCAAGGTCTACCACCGGAACACGGACCTCTGCCACCCACGGCCAAGCCGAAGAAGACTACGATGGCCAACCAGGCGCAGACCCCGGCCGCTTCTGCCGTCGTATACCTGCCGGTCGCGCCCAGAACTCCAACGCCTTTCCACGGAGACGCCCACGAGGATGTAGAAGACTGGCTGCATCATTACGAACGTGTAGCCTGCCACAGCGGATGGACGGATGAGCACCGCCTCAAGAACCTTTACTTCTCCTTTAAAGGAACCGCGAGGCACTGGTGTGAAAACCACGAAGGCTTCTTTACTTCGTGGGAACTGTGCGCCGCCAAATTAAAGCGGACCTACATCAACTACCACCACCGGCAGCGAGCGGGAGACCTCCTCCAAACAAGGGTGCAAGTCCCCAACGAAAGTGTAACAAGCTTCGTTGAGGATGTCCTTCGTCTAAGTGCCCGAGCCGATCCGGAGGCCGTCGAAGAGAAGAAAGTTCGGGCTCTTATGCGTGGCGTGAAGAACGAAATTTTCGGAGGCTTGGTACGCAATCCCCGACGACTGTCGATGGTTTTGTAACCGCAGCCACCAATATCGAGCGCGCACTGACGGCCAGAGCAAGCCACTACAGCCGAGTCGCCGGCGCGTCTGGTGCTCCAACCGTCGCAGCTTCCCTACTGGACCCGAATACCAGCGGTGTCGACAGCCTTCGGGAGATCGTCCGGCATATCGTCCGGGAAGAGCTCCGCAAGATCCTACCTGCTGCAGATCGCCCGTCTTCTCTCTCACTCGCCGAAGTCGTGCGAGAGGAGGTTCACCGAGCCTTCCAGCCGGAGACTCCTGTCACCGCAGCAGCACCGGAGGAGCCTGCTCTTAGTTACGCCGCAATGGTCCGACGAACGCCAACAGCCCCGCGCCCGTACATGGCGGCCCCCGACGTGAACCTCCAGCGCCGCAGTACGCCCGACGCCAGGAAGATCGGGCGCACGTTCGCCCAGAACAAGCTGCGGCAAGGAAGACCGACGTGTGGCGTACGGCCGATCGACGCCCGCTGTGCTACCACTGCGGTGAAGCGGACCACATCTACCGACGATGCCCCTACCGCTAGCTGGGCCTACAAGGGTTTACACCCAACGACCCTCGACCACGTCTCGGAGAGCGACCTCGGGACATCGAGGACTACCTCCGCCGCTCCACATCTCCCGAGTCAACTCCCCGCCGAGGATTCCGTTCACCGCCCCTGTGACGAACTGAAATTCCTAGGTCACGTGGTTAGTAACGAAGGCGTTCGCCCCGACCCGAGAAGACTCGCGCCGCCGCAGCATTTCCTGCGCCGAGAGACAAGAAGGCCGTGCGAAGGTTCCTTGGATTATGCGCCTACTATCGCCGCTTCGTTCGAGATTTCACAAGGATTTCCGCACCGCTCACAAACCTCACGAAGGACGCCGAGAAGTTCGAATATGCCGAAGAGCAGCAGCAGGCATTCGACGAGCTGAAGCGACGACTGCAGACTCCTCCTGTTCTTGGACATTTCGATCAGGATGCGGAAACCGAAATTCACACGGACGCAAGTAACGCTGGACTTGGCGCGGTACTGGTGCAAGCGCAACAAGGCACCGAGCGAGGTATCGCCTACGCAAGTCGGACACTGTCCAAAGCGGAGAAAAATTACTCCACGACTGAAAAAGAATGTCTAGCGGTCGTCTGGGCAATCACGAAGTTTCGTCCGTACTTGTACGGGAGCCCGTTCCGTGTAGTCACGGACCACCACTCGCTCTGCTGGCTTGCGAACCTCAAGGACCCGTCAGGATGACTCGCTCGATGGAGTCTCCGACTACAGGAGTTCAACATGACTGTGGTCTACAAGTCAGGCCGCAAACACAGCGACGCTGATTGCCTGTCCAGAGCCCCTGTCGAGACATCCTCCGGTAGCAGCGACGAAGATGACGACGAGTGCTTCCTAGGGGCGGTGAACACCGACGACATGGCGCGACGCCAAAGAGACGATCCTGAGTTGCGCGCCCTAATCGAGCACCTCGAAGGACGAGGGGTACTATCCTCCGTGTCTTCTTGAGAGCTCTGCCGACCTTCGTCTTCCGACAAGGTGTGCTTTACAAGGAGAACTTCGGAGACAACAGCTCGCCATGGCTGCTGGTAATCCCTGCCGACCTTAGAGAGGAGATCTTCCAAGCCAGTCACGACGACCCAACGGCTGGGCACCTCGGCTACAGCAGGACGCTCGCCAGGATTCGAGAAAAATGCTACTGGCCAAGGCTACCGAAGACCGTTCACCTCTACACTCGATCATGCCACGAGTGTCAGCGACGCAAGAAACCGCCGACGAAGCCATCATGACATCTGCATCCTATTGCTCCCCCGTCTACGCCGTTCCAGCAGATCGGAATGGATTTACTTGGCCCTTGCCCGCCGACAACGTCGGGAAACCGCTGGATAATCGTCGCCACAGATTATCTTACACGGTACGCCGAGACGAAAGCCCTTCCTTCAGGTACGGCTGTGGAAGTTGCCAAGTTTTTCATCGAGTCCATTGTCCTCCGGCACGGCGCCCCCGAAGTCCTCATTACCGACCGTGGATCATCGTTCATGGCCCAGCTGACGCAAGAGATCCTTCGTCTCAGTGGCACCGGCCACCGTCGAACCACTGCGTACCATCCGCAGACAAATGGACTAACAGAACGGCTGAACAAAACCATCGCCGACATGATCTCAGTGTATGTCGACGTAGAGCACAATACTTGGGACGAGGGGTTTACCCTACGTCACATTTGCGTACAACACGGCGGTGCAAGGGACCACAGGAGTAACGCCGTTTCAGCTGGTGCATGGCAGGAAAGTGTCGACCATGCTCGAAGCAATGCTACCCCACGAGCCAGCTGACGATGGGATACCCGACGCCCAGGTGGTTGCTCAACGAGCCGAAGAAGTTCGCCAGCTCGCCCGATTCCGAATTCAAGATCAACAACGTGTCGACGCTACCCGGTACAACCTTAGGCGGATCGACGTTCGCTTCAAGCCCGGAGACCGTGTGTGGGTTTGGACCCCAATACGACGACGCGGTCTAAGCGAGAAACTCCTGAAGCGCTACTTCGGACCCTACAAAGTCCTTCGCCGACTCGGCGATCTGAACTACGAGGTGATGCCCGACGGAACACGGACTTCATCACGCCGCCCTCCACGACCCGAAGTCGTCCACGTCGTGCGCCTCAAGCCGTACTACGCGCGATAAGACTGTGAACCGTGATCTCGTGCAACACTTGATAGGACTGTGTTTTGCCAGCCTCCGTATTTTCCCATTATTTTAGTTGTCCTGCTCTGTTTTGTTGCCTTTCACGTGGCATCGAGACGATGCCTTTTTAAAGGGGGAGTAATGCCACGCGCGTCGGCGAGCAAGCGCGTGCGTGGCCGAGTGGTTACCGCGCTTGACTTTCGTGCGGAGGCCCAGGGTTCGATTCCTGGGAGTTCCGCGGATTTTATTTCTGCTTTCAATATAATGTTCTGGTGAATTGGAGAACAGTGTTGTTTATTCTAGGCCCGAATGTTCTACGCGTCGAACCTTCCTCGCCGATTATTCCAGAAGCCCACGCGTGTACATAAGGGCCTCCGCGTGGCGAGCCGCAGTCAGTTTCGCCTCAGCGTTCGATCCTCCTGCTTCGCCGCTTTCGACGCCCGCGGCGCTCTGTAGTTATCTTTCGTTTCCCTTTTATTTTTAGGCACAAGTTCGCCCCATTAAACGTTTAGTTTCTTCAGTTATTATCGCATCATCACTTGTCGTTCGTGACAATATTAGCCTACAAAGCATCGCCATTGATTATCCGAAATATTTATTTGAATCTGCATGGTGTAGACTGTAGACTTTTAAAACCAGACATGATAGTAATTAAGTGTAGCTATGCAGCCATAAAAATAGTACTAATAAATGTTTACCTTTCCCCTAGAGCAGATTTTGAATATTATTTACTTACTTTAGATTCTGTAATTACTTCTTTGAACAACACCAATATAATAATTGCAAGAGATTTTAATGCAAAAAATACACTTTGGGGTGGTAACATCACTGATGATAGAGGAGAGGCATTAAGTGTATTTTTACTGTTAAAAAATTATTCTCCTTAAATAATAGACATTCATTACCTACTTTTCAATCATCTAGAGACACTAGTTGCTAGAGACACTAGTTGGATAGACATCTCAGCCGTCTCCGGAAACTTACTCTCCCAGGTTACTCACTGGAATGTCCTTGAAATTGACAGTTTAAGTGATCATCAATATATTTCATTTTGATTATTTTATACAAAAATTACACCGGTCAAAAAGATTACGCTACAGGGACTTGTCAGGCTGTATAACATAATTCGGAATGATTTATGGTTTGAAAATATTATCATTCAGTCAAATAAAGAGTCAATAGATTATGTATTATCTATATTTTATGATAAATTTAATAGATGGGTTAAGCAATGTGAATGCAATGTAAAAGGACAAAAACGAATAACACCATGGTAGAACGCTGAACTAAAACAAACAATATCACGTAAGAATGCTTATCATAGACGATATCAAAGATGCCATAACTCAGAACTTAGGAACTCTTATAAAAGAGAATACTATGACTATAAACAATACCATAAAGATTTGATTATTTCCTCCAAAATTACATCATGGCGTAATTTTTGTTTTGAATCAACAAGAAAATCACTATTTGGGATTTCATATAAATTAGCGTTTAACAAAATAATCACCGTTACTCCATTACCTCCAATTATTAAGACAGATGAAACATATACCACCTCTTACACAGAATTCATCACATATATACTATAAATCTTTTTAGAAAGATAGTACCGAAACTGACTCGCAGTTAATTAGTACCCTAAAAGAACGTATTATCAACCCTCACTTATGTCCTTCAGACCGAAATTTTACTTACCAAGGAATGGACACCATTATATTGAATTTAAAAATAAAAACAGCACCATGATTCGATCAAATTACGACATCTACTGTTAAGCAACTTTGGCAATATAAGTCTTATTTTATGTTGTCCCTCTTTAATTCCTGCTTAAACGCAGGACATTTTCCTCAACACTGGAGAAAAGGTAAAATAATTCTTCTAAACAGACCCAACCGTCCTGCAAATGAAGTTAATTCATATAAACCAATATGCCTTAATTCAATCTTTAGAAAGGTTCTAAAAAATTAGTATATACAAGGCTTTATTTTTTTTCTGCTACGTTCTAAATTAATAAATCCTAATCAGTTTGGTTTTACCCACCATAGACCATCTACTCTAGCGCTCTATAACCTGGCTCAACATCTTGAGCACATTAAACAAAGCTCTAACATAACAATAATAATATCTCTAGATTTTTCAGGGGCATTTGCTTCACTCTGTTATCCTATAGTTTTAGATTACTTGCAAATTCATAAATGCCCAAACAACATATAGAGCATATTATCCTCGTTTTTGTAGACAGGTCAGTAACCTCTATAACATCTAATCTAATAGAAATCAATAAAGAGGTATCATTGGGTTGCCCTCAGGGTTCCCTTTGATTCCGATTCTCCGGAATATTCTAATAACTGATCTTTTATGTATAAAATTTCTATCATATATACATTTACAAGCGTTTGCTGATGACGTAATCTTTGTTATGAAAGGTAATTCTAGAAGAGAGATTGAAACACGGGCTGAAAGCACACTATCTATTGTTCACAATTGGGCGCAAGACAGGAAGTTGTTATTCAATTACGCCAAATGCTTATGTATTTTAATATCAAAAGGAACAAAATATCAAAATCGACCTCCATCAGTTATTTTTAATCACCATAGTCTAGCTTTTAAAAAATAATTAAAGATTGTGAGAGCTATCTTTGATTCTCATTTATCCTTTTTACCTCATATTAAATACCTCAAAAGTAAAGTTCTGCAACGCACAGTTAATCTTTCACGTTTTTCAGCCGACCAATGGGGAATCACTTCTCAGTATAGAAAAATTTACCTTCAATCAATTGAGAGATATATGGTTTATGAAGCTCCAGTATGGTGGAAGTCGGAGCGGTCCTCTAATCTGAAGAGAGGAATGATCTCTGTCCAACGAGTGCCTCTGCTAAAAATATGTAATGGTTTTCACACAGTACCGAATATAAGTCTTCCAACACTGTGTAATGTCATTCCTATACGCAACACTTTAAATATTGAGGTTTTTATGCTCAAACTATTTCAGCTAAAACAAATTACGCAATTTTATGATTGGAATGTGGTTTCTAGTGAAGTAGATTATCCCTTTGATTTATGGAATATACAGCCTAGTAATAGATATGCTATTACCTACCAACATTATATTCAGAGAGAAATCAGTGAATTACATAACGGCATCAACGTATATACTGATGGTTTTGCTTGTCTAGGACACGTAGGGGCAGCACACGTCTACTTAAATCAACGTAAAACAATTTTACAAACAGGCAGATATTCTTTACCTTCGCACAGCACCGTTTTCGATGCCGAGGCCGTCGCCATTTTGAGAGGCCTCAAATA
>JAZHYW010015846.1:0-12030 GCA_037355805.1 Ixodes ricinus
TCCCCTGCGGGGAAGCCTCCGACATCCAGCCAAGGGCGCGTTGGCAGCCGCTTTTGTTTTTATCTGCTTGTTGCCCTGTGCAGTTCCAAATTCGTTCGTTCCACCTGCTTCGATCTGTCGCCTTACCCTGTGGTCTTATTTGGATGTCTCGAAAACGTGTTGGATGTGCACCAAAGCTACCAGTGTCCAAAAGTCCTACGCGTATATCGGCATCAAGCGATTCTTCAAGGAAGTCAGGAATTCTTGCGATTTGGTTGGGTTCGGCCAGCGACAGCTTGTGCGCCGCATCGTGTTGAAACTTCGAGGAGCCTTCCGTTCTCCTTTTTGCGTTTGGTTGGTTGTTCTGCTTTGACCGTGTAGACATATATTTTGGATTACTTCTTTCAAGTCTCCTATAATTATGGTAAGTGCACTGCAACCTACTTGCTGGCAACGATTGACCGTTCTTCTACGCGCACTCTTTCAGATTATCTATAGAGTTATGCAGCGTCTAATCTCGCGGCAGCCGGGAGAATAATTTCCCCAAAAATCTGCAATTGTAGTCAGAAATTACCGCGGCTGTATGAAAGCTTAGAGTGCCTCTTCACATTTTACAGATCGCTTGCACGTTTGTACGTGTCTCAGGAATAAGTTGTAATAAAATTCCAGGCGAATCGAAAACGATATATTGTGTCTGTTTTCCTGCCCATTTGAAAACACCTGTGCGAGCACGATTTTTTCCACGTGTTTCCTCCATGTTAGAAAAAGGTCTATAAGTTTCGGGACGTCTTAAATAAGTTTTAGATAACCAACCTTCCAGACAATATTCATTTTGGGACTACCAAATAATTTGCCTATCCAAATTGCGCGTTCAAATCTGTGGTCGCATGCCTGGTCGAACAGGAGCCCGTATAAAACGGGTAACGTTTCAAATGGGTCCCGTTTCAAACGGGTACCCGTATCCCATAATCACGTTTGATCCAAACGGATCGACAGGTTTGCCACCCATTTGAGTCAAACGAGTCGACCAGTTTCCCACCCGTTTGAATTTCAAATGTTTTTTTTAGTAGGGCAGGCGAACATAATAACTAAATGCAACATGTAATGCATAATAACACAGTTATTACTGAATAATATGATAATCTAAAATATACTTCTATGAGTCTAATTTTTGTGTGTATAGTGGCAATTTCAAAGCCACTTTTTGAAAAAGTGGCGCGACAAGAAGATCGGATAGTAGCAGGCGCTGTCATGAATCGAAAGTTTCGGTTTTGAGGCTCCATTAGCTCAAGCTGGTAGGTGTGTTCAAATTCTTAATATAAATGCTGTAATACTTCGCTCCTACTTTCAGTGCGAGCCACTGTCTTGTGCGCTAAAATGAATGCAAGGACTGCTGAGCTTCCACCAGAAGATATAATATTCTTAAAAATATGCATGCCCTTCGATCTGAGTCAGTTGACGCCGGCTTTGCCAAAAGTGTGCTTCCCCAGTTTGCAACTTTCATTTTAACTTTCAAAATCCCGGTTTCTGATGTTAGGATACACGGACGTAACGAAGATCAGAAAAGTCAAGAACGTCTCATCTGCAACGTCGAGCATGTTATGCGCATATGTGAAAACCACGAAAGAACGAAGATTAAAAATCATTATTTTTGCCACAAACCATTTCTTAATCTGAAACAAGGTTTCTCTAATTGCGAGGAGTATCTTAATGCCTTCTCAGTCGTTGTGGTGACTACCGCGTTAAAACTTTGAAAAAGAAAGTGGAAATCACGTGATCCAGAATGTATGGCATCATTCTTCAACAGCGCAGAATCTTCCATTCTTGAGGCAGAAAATATTGAAGAGAACCAAACTCGCAAAGGCTGACAAACACAGAGTTTCCATGTCGCCTACTCGGCACCTCGCCGTAGCAGCTGGTAGTACTACACTGTACGATTGTAACCGCACGACCGCATTGCGTCCATTGATAATTCATGGACCCGTCGCGTTCTCGCTCGTGAGCAGACATACGCCGAACGTTTTCCGAATCTTTGCTGAACTTTTTTTAAAAGTTCGGCATGCGCCAAACTTTGCCGAATCGCCACTTTTCGCCAGAAGCAACATAAAACGACGAGGTCACCGCTGCTCCCTAGACGTGAAGAAATAACAAACACCAGAAATAAAATGCGGAATATAATCATATAACTGAAAATTATAAAAACGCGAAGAGGAGGCGCGTTTCTTAGGCGCAGGCATACACATAAGCAAGAAAGCATGCTGCTCGCTCCTGTAACGTTTGTCTCGCTCGTGTTTTATGAAACAAATGGATGGATGTAAAGCAAGTGCTTGCGGGGACAGGAACGAAGATCCTCTATTCTCCTACCCATTGAAACAATCTACTTCTGATAATATAGCGAATTTTACAGAGGCCTTGCAAACACTGTGTAGCAAAGACGCCTCCACGCATGCAGACAATATGTACGATAAAAAACGCAAAAATATCACAAAAAAATGTTCATTTGCAACGAACAAGGAAACCAGCATGCAAAACTAAAAATTCAATACGATTTCCTAAATTGACTTCGAGGCGACACATCGCACGGATTTTGTAGGCACAAGGCTCGAACGAGCGTGATACGAATATAATCTTTGACGGCGTACTTGCGATATAAAGAGCGAACTTCCAATGCAGGCGTCGCACAGCTAAATCACATTTAACCCTTTCGAAAGACACTCGTCAGTGCTTGAGACGAGAAGCGGTAAGGTCCCCATTCGAACTTAGATTTGCGGCGGACATCCGCGAACAGTCAATCGGGCATCCGTAGAAGATCCCCGAACATCCCTGTGATGTACCAGGGACATCTGTAGGAACGTCCCGTGCAAAGAAATAGATGTTCCAAGAAAAATCCCACGGACGTCGAAAAAGGATTTTAGGACGTTCTTCGGACATCCGATTTTTCTGTTTAGATCTCCACAGAATGTTCGTGGGACATCCTCTTTTTTTTTCAAAGGAGCTGACCTGGGCCACTAATCAGGCTGCTGATCGATACACTCCAGTGATCAAAGAAGCCTAGATACTACTACTAAGCCTTTTGACACGTCTTTTTATGGTGGAAGAGCACCAATTCACGTGGTGCTCCTCCAATTCATGCGGAAATTGTGCACTGTGTTTGCAGTCCTGTTTCGTGTCTTCAGTTGCCTAGGCTGCACCTTTTGATTTCTATATAACTCAACATCACCAATATATGCCAGAAATGAATGACACCACTTCACGGTGGTAGGGTGCCTCTCATTTTCAGTGATAACATAACCTTAATGATACTAACATTAAAAAAGCTGGCAGATTACTTTTATATATATTAAGACGATGATATCGCACTGAAAAAAGTTATCCGAGATGGCCAATCACCATAGCGTAGTGTCGTTAAAACCTGGTATATATTACTATCGTTGTGATATTTAGGAATTCAAGCTGCACCCTCCTACCAACAGTGAAGAAAGGTGAGTACAAACAGAATGCTCATTTCTGCAGTTCAGTGACATACATTATTAAATGTATTTCTAGAATAGAATTCACAGCCCAAATGTTTTGTGATATCTTAGTCACTTTGATTACTGGAAAGCATTAGCACGGGAAATATATAATGCATTTTGGGTTAAGAGTTCTTGATGAAAGATTAAGGTGTGTCATTATCAAATCCTGAGATGCATGTGGAAACCAAGTATTTGGGTGATGTAAGAAATAACTTTTTTTTGTCTAGTAGGGGAACATCATATCATAAATATTTCTTGTATCTGCCGGAAACCTCTCAAAAACTAAGGTAAGCAGGTATCCACGCAAGTTGATACAAAAATATTGAAAGCTTAGGTTCAAGGTTGTCCAACAGGTGTCATTGCATTCACTGGTAACTTTTTAATGAAACATGTTTTTCTTTGATAGTTTCAAAATTCAAGTCTACAACCTAAAGCGGCACCTATATGGTACATTGCATGTCACAAAATATAAGTCTAAATTTGAAGTTAATATTTGCTCAAGTTAAAAATGAGATGCTTTGTTTTATAAGACTAGTTTTGGGGACTAGAATACAGTCAGAGTTCCAACACGTTGTCACATGTTAAAGTGAACAGAGGCGGGCGCTACGAGCCGTCCAATAAAATCTAGCTCAGAGAAGTTGACAAACAACAAGCGCAACATAATCTGCCATTCAGATGCATGTTCATGTGTCACGCCTCTGCAACAAGATTGACGCTATGGCTTAAAGCGTCTGCTGCGGCCCACTTTAGACGGTGATAAAATATGCGCCTCTCGCCACAGTGATGGACGCTGTTATGCTCAGCCTCCTTGCTGAAATACACAGGAGATAAAAAATCGGACAAAATTAAGTAACCAAACTGCAAGCAAGGCGCGCATAACCTAAAAGTTGTCTCTTCAACGAATAAAATCTCAAAAAAACATTTTCGCTACATGAAACAAAAGTAAATAACTTGTTGCGGCTGCCTGCAGTCCTTGGATGGTGTCGCAGATTCGGCCCTTCTAACTGAGCTTAAGTGAGTATAATTAAAGTGAGTATACTGGAGTTAATTTTTGTGTTTCTTGCTTTGCGGCGTTTCGGTGCTGCTGCTACCGGCTGCGTTCAAGTACCGGCTGCGTTGAAGTGTTTTTCTTGCTTTTTCTTATGTTGCTAAATTTAAGAGTTCGTAGTGTCGGCTTTCTTGTATCATACCTGGTGTTAAGGAAGCCTTCGGTGCTCCTTGAAATATTACATACCAAACACACCTTTGGCGGATGCATCAAACAGCTGCCACAGTGCATCTGGCAGAGGTGCCTTCCTCACCAATGCTTTCACTTTATTCCATTTGATGCGTTCCGACCATGCGCAGCAGTCATCGTCGACCCACAAGGCTTGGACGTCCTCAACCTACTGAAAGCCCAATAAATAAACAATGGCAAATACTACCTGAAAGAAGACAAAAAGAAAAACTCATACTGACAGTTGGAGACCAGCATTTAAAAAAATGTTGTCAGATATTTTCGTTCGGAAGCAAATGGTTTACATATGATGAAAACAAGTCATCTAAACTTAGACATTCCACGGAATGTTGAAAAAAGTTAAGCTCTCTTGCATTAACACTAACCTAAATGCACGAAACATGTCATTTGCAGCTGCTGTCGAAGCAATGCCGCAAAGTCCGCATCACGTAACAAAATCCGGAAAGTTAAACGGTGTGTAGTTCTGGCAAAGTAGCAAACTTAATGTCCCAGGGCAACTTCACAATTTTCTGCATGTTGCGCAAAGGACATAGCTTTGACTCAGACAGGTGCGAAACACCACAAATGCCAAGTCATGAGGATTCCAAGGGCGCACAGTACAGTTTTTCTTTGACAAGAAACTCCTGGCCATTTAATAATGCATGTCTCACTCGAGCCTTTTATATGGGCTATCTTCCTGGAAACCAGAACATGGCCACCTTGCAAGACAAACTTGTCCCATTCACTTAAAGAAACTCTAAAATTCCCACACTTCATCATCCGATACTCAGGCGGGCAACATTCCAACAGCAGCAGCCCTCCGCAGTGGGGACGACTGAGGTCTACAAGTTTCCTATCACCAGTTGATTGTCAGCATGACTTTGACCGTTTTTCTTCCATTCGATTGCACAGCTGCTCCAAATACTTCCTCGCAAGGGAAGTTAACTCTTCAGCACTTGCATGTTGCTTTCGAGGGGAATGCACTGAAGGAATCAAGCTCCCCAAGCCTTTGAACAGCAGAGGCAAGGTGCATAAGGCAATTTACGATGAAAGATACACGGTGATCTATGTACAACTGAGCAAAGTCAGATACAAAACGCCTCAGGAGTTCACCAGCATATCTGGCATGCTGGTGACAACGCTGTTGGTTGGCAAGCATTGAGATAGAAGCATGGAGGAGAAAAAATGACGGTAGAGGTGATCTGTCAGACAGAGCTTCAGAAGCAATGGTCCAGTGTAGAAGAGAACAAGCCTGAGTTTAACTGCCTTCCAGCGGTTAATTTAATCTAGTCCTCAAGACTTTTGCGGAAATTCGTTAGTAATGTGAGGACGCAGCTGCTCGCGTTTTTCGTTAAAAGCGTACCGCTCTAGCGGCTCCAAGAGAGCAAACAGCGAGTGGTTCTTAAGTAAACAATGAAACCAGTTTCTTCATGACCCCCAAAAGCACAAGATGGAATTAATTCAAACAGAAATTTGTGCATACTGTTCATAAGCAGGTTCAACAGGATGGAGTCTTCTTTGTGATGTTCTGCATCACGCTGCTACATGACACTTAAAACACTACTCTTCCATCCAAGCACAAGCCCTCGATCGTGCAGTTTGGGCAACCACTCTAGCCTTCAAATTTTTTGTCATTGCTAAGAAGGGTTGCTGCAGGAGCATCGCAGTGGCGCATCGCAAATGATAGACCTCACCTGAGCTTGTACAAGACTGCCATTGACAGCGAAATATTGTGAAAGCAATGGCTGCAGCTCTTCAACGGAATGTCACTAAGAATTTGTTTCAAGACGCTGGCTTCAAGTGCCTCGCAAATGCACCAACAAGGAATGGTTCTAAATCATTACTCCCACTAACCAAGCACTGAAAAGGCCAAGGTTGCATTTTGGAGCTCTTTGATAAGGGCGAGTCATCTATGTTGAAAGTGAGGGAAGTACAGCTGGCAACTTCTACAAGAGACACAATGCATGTTGCAACTCAGACGCATGCCCTAAATGGCAGTATTTTTCTTGTTCCCCAGTATTGATGGGGAATTTTTCATGTGGTCTGCAAGGAGTCTGTAACAGCGTGCGTCTATCTTTCAGTAGGCCGGACAATCCACTCCGTCTTCTTAATCGCTTGAATAGAGCTGTCAGTGTCGTTACAAATGCGATACTTGCTGAAATACACACTCGCGTCGTGCTAATATTCTCGGGGGTCGGGGCGGACGCCAAGGCTCGAGAAAACCGGGACAACTGCGGTGAGGGGGTGTATAGCTGGGCTATTAAATATACATCGTGTAGACGCACGTAAGGTGTCGAAATATTGTATAGTTACAACAGACGTCCCAAGGTTATCACGCACTCAATCTATTCGTCAAATCCATGAGTGGACATCTGCAGGACGTCGAACGGAGTAGAGATATTGGACTTAGGTTGCAGCCATATGAAAACATTCCATATTTGTCCCTTGGATATCCATTTCGAGACCCGGACGTTTGGATCTAAACAGGATGTCCGTGGGACTTTTGTGGTCCAATGGGTTGATACGCACGGCCCATCCTGCAGCTTCCGAGCCCTGAAATGAACGCCTTCCAGAGAATCCCGCAAACGAGAGCCAAAAATGGTGGAGGATTTCGCAATACCTCCGTTCGCAGGCCTGCTCTCCGGGTCAGCCGGATTGCCACTTCATCGTCTTCGTCCAACGCCTCTTGCTGAGCCCAAGTTCAGTTCTGCTTCACCCGCTCCGCGCGGGGGTGTCTATCCCTTGACCAGGTGCATGCGTGCTGAACATACGCTTGAACTCCAACTGATGCTAGTGAAACCCAGTAAAGGCCGCGTAACCAGGTGCGGTCATGTGACAGCCAGCCCAGGGGCCCAGCAGCTACGCCCTGTTTGCTAAAGCGAGCCATACTCCTCCGCTTACAGTCGTGTTGGCGCGGCCACGGAGGAGGGATTCGCGACCCTAGGTGATATCCTCGAACGCACATGATTCTCGGTTGAACTGCAGTCACAAGCATACAATCAGAATAACTCATCCATAGACACCAATGCGAACAGAGTCACAACATTTCCTAGGCAGCTCTGCATGCAACCTCTTCTTCCTTGACAAGATGGCAAGTGTTTTCCGCTGTGTCCACTCTTTCCTCGCAGCGGCCAGAACAAACCATCAGCGAAAGAAAAGCAGAGAAGGCGAGATGGTTGAGAGCCGGCGTCGAGGCTGAACATTCTCCCCTGTTCGACTCTAAGGAGGATGAGGGAGCGCTGACGTTTGAGGCGCTGATATGCGTCACCAGGTAGAGAGCTTAGATTGGAGGGAGGGTCCATCTCACACCACGGCGAGCGATCGAAACTCGCTAATGCACGTGCGCTGTGTTTTCGCTTGGCGAGGAGGAAAGCAGAAAGGCGTTAGCAGGATCAACGCTTTCGTCACCTCTTCCCAAGCAGATTCAAAGTCCCTATAACACAGGCTCTATATCACCGAGCTCGCTGGCTTAAGCCGGACGTCCGCGCCTTCAGACACGCATAAGGCAACCAGTTCGCCGTTTGGAAAATCTACGAGAAATGAAAGCAAAGTGCCTCCATTGACGGACATTCGGCTGGCAACGATTAACCTCGACGAGCCGATCTGAAGCACAACGGAGAGAGGCGTGTTTTGCCTAGCATCGATATCCGACTCAATAAATAATTGCTTCACGCTCGTCGCAGGCTGTCGTTGTGAACAGATCGAAATGCAGCAGCGACACCCAGAGGCTCCTCTTCAAAATAACACTGTCGACCGCAAAAATAAAGAATGTGTCACTTGCGAATATGCACGCGAGGTATTACAGTTAAAGATACTGAGCGAGTTACCAAGAAAGATCTTTGAGTCCTTAAGCGCATAAAGGGTTTATACATAAAATATTCTAATGACAAGCTACACCGCATATTAAAAAGTCGATGTGTAATATCAATTAGGTCCTGCTGTTAAACGGCCCTGTAAACGCATTACCCGTAGAGTTTTTGTTAGTTTCTGATGACTCATTAGGAACACATCAAAATCAAACCAGAAACTTAATTTTCGTGTTTATAAGTGTACTGGAGCCATTGACCTTTAATAATAAACACATAAATGTAACTAAATTTAAAAAAAAAAACGAAAGACGTTAAAATCCCCTGTAACGCCGAATTGGACCGCAGATATCTAGGAGGAGGCGAAGGTAAGGA
The DNA here is from genome assembly GCA_037355805.1 of Ixodes ricinus. Taxonomy (NCBI): domain Eukaryota; kingdom Metazoa; phylum Arthropoda; class Arachnida; order Ixodida; family Ixodidae; genus Ixodes; species Ixodes ricinus. Next base: position 8,892 of record JAZHYW010015846.1, read on the forward strand.
AAGGAGGCTCTTATCCTCCTCCTCTCCTGCTCGCTCCAAATGTAGCGGGAAAAGATTTCCCCGCTAAATTTAGCGAAAAAGAAATCCCCGCTAAATTCAGCGCAAAAAATTTCCCGCTAAATTAAGCAGAAAAAATTCCCCGCTAAATTTAACCGAAATATTTCTCTGCTATATTTAGTGGAAAAATTTCCCTGTAAACTTTAGCGGGAAAAACTCTACGCCAAATTCAGCGTGAATTGTTTTTGCTAAATTTAGCGGAAATATTTTCTGATAAATTTTGTGGGAAGTTTTTCCGCAAACTTAGCGGAAATTTTTTTCCGCTAAATTTAGCAGGGATTTTTTCCGCTAAATTTAGCAGAGCCAGTTTTCCGCTACATTTGTCAAGAAAAAAGTTTGCGCTAAATTTAGCGGGAAAATGTTTTAGCTAAATTTAGCGAAAAAAGTGTTCCGCATCGGGAAATCTTTTTTGCTAAGTTTAGGGTGAAAAGTTTCTGCTAAATATAGCGGGAAAAGTTACCCATAATGCACCCCGCGGTTATGCCGACCGCGACGCCGCTCAAGACGGAAGCGGGCGCTAAGAGCTGCGCTCTAAAAAAGGCTCCAGGGACACCTATGCACTCCTGATAAGTCACGAATGCGAAAGCATGGATGTCGTTCCTCCGCTCCCTTAGTTCGTCTGCGGCGTACTGGCGTAGCCAGCCAGGTTTTGCTACTGCCGAGGTTGGGCCGGACGGCTGAGCGCGCGCTCTCTCCGCGCCACGCTAAGCGCGGCCTTTGAGGCCACTCCGTAGTGTGTCCGAACGGACTCTGCCTCGATAAGCGGCCAGCAACTTCCTTTACCGACAGACTGGCGGCGCGGGCCCGCAGCGCCATGGGGTGGCAGTCCTCGAAACTGACGCGCGGCGGCCAATGTGACCTACCCATCAGATTTCGGCTTCACTGCTTTACATTCGGAGAGGAAACTTGGTGCCGCTTGCCTAGGCTTTTACGCGGCTTCAAAGCTGGCAGCCATCAAATCGTGGCTTCACTTGGCTTCATTGGCAGAGAGTTTTGCTGCCATTTGACGCTGTTTCAAAGCCAATGACAGAGGATCGCTCCATGGAATAGCTAATATTGCTTCCCGCAGGTGCCGAAAAAGCAACGCTCGGTCACCGACATCTAGAAGATTCGCGTTCATTCTCGCACCAGACGTAACTTTCCACATGCTTTGTTGTTCTCGAATATGCCAGTTCATCCTCGCCACGAGCGCGCGACACTCGAGCCTTCTTTGCCGAACTTTCGAGATAGTGACGCACTGTAGATAAGCAGCTACCCGCGACCACACTCTTAGAAAAAAGGGTATCGACAGTCCTCCCTTAGGGGAGGAACGGTCTTGTACCCGATGTTCCTTCAGAAAGGGAGAAACCTTCGTCCCTGGAGCAGGGGCAGAATTGGTTCCTCCGTCGTCTGCATCTCATTATGGCGGCCCTGAATCGAGCAATTCGAGGTCGGTAAGGCTGCTGAGGACGCTACGTCCCTTGTGCGGGACGAAAGGAGCAGCTTAAACAAAGCGTATCACGAGCTTTCCGCAAACTGTGTTTATTTCCAAAGCCAGGTTCCCCCGCAGGTACAGGAAACTTGCGTTTCGAAAGCAGCTACTGAGCTCCTCTCGTCCTCAACTCTGCGATGCTAAACAGAGGCAACCGATACGCCAGTTACTTCCAGCGCGCCTCGCCTTACCTTTGCATAGCTGCCTCGAGTCACAATTCTTTCGCTCAACCGCACATCACGGAGGAATGGCAAACCAATCTGCGAAACCAAAAGCCGCTCAAAAAAGAGAAGAAACTCGAAGCGCGCCTCGTTTACCGCGCGAGGTGAAGCTGAAAGAAGGATTCAGAGATTGCTTGCCACCAGACGGCGAAGTCAATCAAGCAGAGTAGATGCAAATAGCTAAAACTAGGTGGCGTAGAGTACCGCCAAAATCTGCTGTTCTACAAAACAAATTATTTTTTTATTTTTGCTCAGGTTATTTTCTGCGCTTACCAGATCCTCTGCTTGCTGCACGACTACGCATACTACAAGCATCAAGGTGAATATGCATTGACATACACACACATGGAACATTCAAACATCAACACAACGGCACACTAACCCAAACACTACACACCGAACTCTGCGTTTCCGTCTTTTATACTGGTCGTTTTGAACGTACAGGAACTTTTCGGTGACTCCTAAGGAATAAAAAAATATTCCCGGCATGTTGATCTTTTTCCCAGCAATGTAATTCCACTGTGAATATTTCGAATGGCTCGGGGATCGTTCTCTTATTTAGAAGTAAACGCGTGATCTTTGCCGCGATTGCTGCAGCCAGTAAATCAAGCCGCTCCAATGCGGCTCGAAGCCATCGGTCTGATTCCTCCTCGCAGCGGCGTGCTGCTGTGGCCGCTATTTCTATTGCGGTTCGTTTTTCTGTTGTGCTCGCGGCGGCACGGTTGCCGTCTTGCGTTCGTTTCTGCGAGGCCGGAGAATTCACTCAGCTGGAAGTGATGCTTCACCGGCGAGAGAAATCGCCCACTGCATCAACTTGAGATGCAGTCGAAGCCGCGACTTGCGGCAGGTGTTAAGTGTGCGGGCTACACCGTGGCGAGCTCAAAGAAACGTCTAGCGCTCACATCACAGCGCGCCACTTTGAGGAAGTTTTCCAGGAACACTGGTCATCATTAATGCGAATAGCATTCTTTGGATACTTCACGCACTTTTCGTCTATGTATCTATCTATCTATCTATCTATCATATCTATCTGGCTATCTAACCTCTTACGCCGCGGGTCGATAAATAAATAAAAAAGACCGGCGCCGGCGGGGTTCGAACCGTTGACCCTTTGATCAGCAGGCAGACGCGCTAACCACAGAGCTATGAAGGCAGTCATTCAAGGCACTCTAAACACCTGTTTATATCTTTACCATCGCGCGCGTTCCATGCACGAGGGCTCATTCCGCTCTCGTGAGGCTTAGCACTGCCCCTGGCTCACCCTCTCCCGCGCTCGGGAGAGGGTGATGTAGCAGCCGTGCTCACCCTCACGAGAGCGGAATGACCCTCGTGCATGGAACGCCGCGCTCCAGCTAGCTGTGACAGCGCTGTAAGGCGCGTCCTATGGTAA
>JAZHYW010015847.1:0-30311 GCA_037355805.1 Ixodes ricinus
AAATGTGCCTAGGTACAGGTACAGTTACTTCAAAGGTACTCTTTATTTTCTCGTCAAGTATTTTTCTCAAATTTGTCACATTATTATTGGAAGTAAATCCTTTGTATACTGGGATGTACACAAAACAATTTTGATAAATGTGCTTTATTGGTGTCAATTGGAGAAACAAGGCAAAACGCTCTCACCAGAGAATTCGAAGACTTTGTCTTTTTCACTTGAGTGCTCGATTTGACCTCAAAATCAGGACTGCTTCGAAATGTTCGTCCGACACCTCGATTGCAGTTTGGTTGCAATTATTCCTCCTATGCTAAAAACGCGCTCTACCGCCGCACTGCTTGGAAGCCCTGTGTGGAATTTTAAGAACACGTTTTTTATCAGCGGCATGTGCTTGAGACAGTCCAAACTTCTTGTCGGAGCCAATTTGGTGTACTGTACAAACTCCCTGCTCCCATAAAGCAGATGAGGACGATGTTTCGAAGTTAAAGAAGTACTTACCGTCTTCTTCATCCTCGCCACTTTGTTCGCCTGACGAAGCTTTTTATAGTTGACGTTCGTATAAGTTCTTCTTTAGATAATCCCAGGCTCTGCTTCCGTTCCACTTCGTTGTCTATCCATGCAACCTTAAAATTTTGATGGTATACGGCAGATATTGTCAAATATTTTTATTCCACCATACCTGCAAACCTCCTTACTGATCGCCGCGATTAAGCTCTCGACCACCGGGCGTCAGTACCTCAAGTTCTCCGACAGCAACGCGGATATTTTTTTGCGAAGTGAAGCTACTGTAGGCAGGAGATATGCCATGAGCATCCTGTTTTCTCTCTAGAGAAGAGATATAGCTTGTCCGAGAGGTGTAGACACCCGAACATACTCATCAATAAAGTCAATATCTGACTTCGTGAATCGCGGAATTTTAAAATTCTCACAAACTTCCTTTAACTTTTCCTCACTGCGAACAAGCATTCCGTGAAGCGATTTGAGGCAATCGTATGTAGAGTTCAACCGCGGTAGGAGAGGCGTGGGCAAATATTCTTCACAGATTGAAGAGATGGCATCAGCAACCATGTTGATCTCCATCTGTCCTACAGAATTAGAAGTTACATCATCCGATTGCCGCTGTAAGAGTTTGCCCATTTACCTTCGTTGCGATATGATTCAGCATATGGCACAAACAGCGCTGGTGGTGAGGAGGTGAGTAGACCCCATCAGATTGGTCACGAGCTTCGAGGACGTTATAGATTGCAACAGGTGCACAGATTTCCTCCTCTATCTCACTCTCCGATGGTGTGTCTGTGTAGTCTTCATACTGCCGCCCAAAATGGCGGTATAAAATAAAAAAATAAACATCTATTCTGTCGAAATTGTTCGAATTTTTTAGTAAGAATTATCAAAGATTTCATTTTCACCTGAAAGCCTTTATGAAATTGGAGCCGCTCTTCGTTGCGGTACAGGTTAGTTTGTCGAGGATATCGTACTCTGTGTGTATGCCTTCTAACGTAGATGCAAGATCATCGAATGTGTGCCTTCCTCGAATGCGACGACAGCCCAGCACAAAAAAACACCTTTCCAGCGTGTCTGGGTCGATCCCATGTGCTGTCACCCCAAGGTAACTCCTTCAGACACCAAAATAAATTATGGCACTGAGATTACCGCATAATTACCAGCAGTCCGCACTGAGATTACCAGCAGCATAATTACCATTACCGCACTGAGATTACCAGCAGTCCCGCAGTAGAAGAAACATACCGAAGATCGCCAAGCTTTTTCTTATCACTTCTCTTCGTCTCAGCCGCATCCTTACTGATTTCGCTCATCAACTTGGGTCGACTCCATCACGTGACGGCCAGGGAAGCCGCACTGCATCAGATGCCTGAAACTCCTCTGTTCCACGAAGGAGGACGGCAGGTTGGCACTTACAACCAGTTCCTGAACCATTTTGTCTAATGCTTCTCGAAAACCAAAATATCAGTTCATTCAATAAATGCAGGGCTCCTCTACGGTAGCAGTACGAATGTATCTTAGAACGTACTGTAGACAACGTTCCGTCTGTCAACACTCAATTATGTTAAATAACTCCGGCACGTAGCCGGGATCTTGTTAGGGGCGGGGTAGGGGGGGGGGGCGACTATGACAAGATGCTATAGGTGGGGGAGGGAGCAAGGAGGTCCTAGCAAAACAAGGTTTGAAGGGGGGGGGGGCAACTTCCTGACTACACCTGAAGAAACTCCCTCCTGGTTTCTGAATCACCCCTACAAATACTACTTCCAGAGTCACAGTTATAATTACGTGCGGAAAATAGAATCGGGAGACCTTAGATATGCAAATGTTCATTTCACATAATTAAGCAGAACAAAACTGGCAGGCTTCGTTGTCAAAACTTAATCCAGCAGTAGAAGGATACAAACATCAAGCCAGCAGTAGAAGGATACAAACATAAAGGGCAGATAATCTAAGTACTCGTACTCTGGCCGAACGGGAACTTCGAGCTCCTGATGTAGTCTGCCACTGATGGCTGGACTGCTGCTATTCTATGTTGTGGAGGCCCTGTGCTACATTCGGGTCTTTCCTTGGGCGCCGCGGCTTTCCGTTTTACCCCGGCGAAATTTGTCTTGCTCTTGTCGACACTCTTTAGTGCTTCCTTGTGAGACCTCTGGAATAAGCAAAGCATAACTAGTTAATACTTATCGTACCGTATCAGAACAGCTAAGCGGAGCAGGACACTAGTCCAACTAGGTTTCAGCATTAGCACTTGAGACGAAAACGATATATCGGCCAGGCGCCAAAGATGGTCAACAGCGGCGTAAAATACCGGACCTGTGGGCATTAAAAAGGAAAAAAGTGGGTGCTTTCAGCAAAACTAAGATGAAGACGATATCTAATTGACCAATGACAAGGCAACTTACAAATAATTGTTGTGGTTCGGGAACAGGCTACAAACAACATATTCGATAAAACGTCATTCGCGAAAACGTCCATTCGCGCAAGTAATTCCTATTCGTTAAAGTGTCATTCACTTAAACGTCATTTGGTGATATAATATGGACCACTTACCGTGAGATGCTTTTTTGACATTAGACGTGCTAGTGACGGGCGCCGAGATTATCTTCAGTTTCGGGGCGCACTTCAGACACCTAATATCAATGTTCCCATTCTCTTTCGTTTTCACGATTTTAAAATATTCCCTATAAAAGGGCCAGGGTACGTCTGATTCACCTTCTTTTACGCTACTCACGATAGCCATCTCATTGATGATCGAAGACATGACGATAAAGGCAAAATGCGTCCGCAAGTCAATCAGGCAACCAAAGAAAATGAGGCTGACTGAACCGACTCAGCAGTCGAGCAGAAAAGGCAGCACATAACGTAGCCACGTGGCCACGTAACCTTCGCTATTGCTGCTTCCGAGAGCCCTCTATTTTTCTTTTTCCTTCTGCTCTTCTTTGCCACGGCGGCACGCTTAGCATAGAGCCCGAGTTGCCCGGGCGCCCGGGCCCGGATAGTGACGCCCGAGAGTCCCGACAGGCCGGAGCCAGTCGGCGAGAAACAGCCACCGGAGGAGCCTCCAACTCGGTAGAAGTTGGCAAATGGCAAAACAGACGGGCCCGGGGAGCCAATAAGCTCACTGGAGCAGGGCACGTGACTGCGCTGCACAGATGTCCACATCGGAGTTGAGTGCTCACGTGCCTTACTCTCAGGCTCCAATTGGCTCACCGAGGACACAGCTTCCACTGTTTACGACGTCCCGCTCAAACTCACTTGTTGACGTGGCTTGCCCTTCAGCGCCAGCACTTGCATCGAAGCCATCGGCGGGCCCAGAAGACGTCGGCCGCATGGAGAAACGAAGAGTCGAAAGCATAGGCATCTAACCTTCGCAACGCAACGACGAGCGAAAGTTTTCAAGCTTTTATGTTTTTTTCTTTCGTTTTTAGGAAGGAAGAGAATATTTTAACGCGAGCGCGTTTAGGAGCTCGTGTCACAGAAAATCCGTCGGGCGTCGGTGGCGTGACGGGAAATTCCTGAATGGTCGATAGAGGCGTGACGTCACAGCCACATGACTTCGCGCATGAATTTCAAACAAACCACAACGCTCATGTGAAACGTGACGTCACGCGTGGAATGAAGGCGGTTAAAGACATACGAATTAATGGTCGCCGCATGTTTCAAATGATCCACACTTAATAAACTAATTTATTTGCCTTAAAAAAAAGATTAAAGAATTGACGGAAGATTGCACCCACGACTCTTCGGTTGCGAGCCAGAAATGCTACCGACTAGGCAACGGAGGGCTTGGGAATGGCACTGCGATCCTGCCGTCATTAGAGTGCCTCGATGTCTGTCTGTGACAGGGTAGAGCATTATCGCATCGAGTGTTGTTAGCGCGCGCCGAGAAAACACAAATAAACCTTGCTGGGTAAAATGGCATCAAAGCACTGGCAAAACCTCCTCGATCGCGCCGGGAGTGTTGTATCAAAAGAACTAGGTCTTTGTGTGATTCAAGAGCATGCGAACGGGAAACAATAACCCTAACGCGTTCAACTCTTAAAGGCGAAGGTTAATCGTCCTCCCAGTTTTTTCTCTTCACAAACATTTTCGCTTTCTGTAAAGTGCAAAATTTGAGTTCGATTTATTGCGTGGAAACACTACGTGATGTTAAATTGTTTTACGACTGTAATTATAATTTATTTTCAGTTTTATGTTATATTCTTTTTTCTATGATTTCGACGAAGTGAAGAGAAAAGTACCTGTAAAAAGTAACTTCACTTAGTTACAAGTTAGTGGAAAATGTACCTAAGATACAGATACAGGTACTGAGACATGAAAGTACCTCGGTTTCTACCTCAGGTAAAACAAAAGTACCTAGCTACCGATTTACAGTTACTTGTACCTAGGTACTTCACAACCCTGCACCTAAGCACTTCTTATGAGTTGTGAATGCGAAAACCTGAATGTCGTTCTTCCGCTCCCTTTGTTCGTCTGCGGCGTAGTGGCGTGGCCAATCACGCTTCGCAGGTGGACGGCAAAGCGCGCGCTCTCGTGAAAAAATCTCGGCCGTGCCACCTCCTGGAGTCTGCCCGGGAGGGCTCTTCCTGTCTCTGCCGCCAGCAATCCCTCCTCTTACCAGCGGCCGCGCCGCTGCATGCGGTGCGACGCCATAAAAAAAGCTTTCCTGTTGTTTTTTTGTTGTTTTTTTTAAATACGCCGCACGAGAGCCAAGGGAGCGTTTTTTCCTGATGACGCGCGCCAGACAATCGGGAGCCTATTTAACCAATTTTCGGTTACAGTCGACATTCGAACGGGGGAAGGTGCGGTTTGGCGCGGATTCATATCTCTTGATGTAGGTCCGCTCCATGGGACAGGGGTTTTATGAAAATATTGATCCAAAAAAGCCCCTCTCCGCAATTTGGAAAATAGCCCGAGGCCTTAGGATGCTGCGAATGAGTTCTGTGCATCTCTCACGTCGAGTGTTTCCATGCCGAACTCATGTCCCGGTCCCGAAGGGATAAAATATGATATCGGAACAGGTATGGAGACTGATGCTCGCAATTGGCTGCTTGAATAGTTTAACATAACATGAACAGATGAAGAACTACCAAGTGCATAGAAACGGCCAAAAGGTGTTCCACTACTGAAGCCTGGCAAGTCGCCCCTACTTCTGTCATCGTACTGTCCTGTTGCTCTGTGAAGTTGTGTTGGCAAGTTCACAGAAAAAATAATTAATCGTCGTTTAGAATGGCATCTGTAGAAACGAAGATCTTATCCAAACATATGCCTTATTTTCATCGAAGAAGAAGCTCTGTGAATCCTGCCCTTGATCTCGTCACCTACGTCGAAGAGGAACGATCTCAACTGAGGATCCCAATAGCGGCCTATCTTGATGTCAAAGGATGGTTTTACGGTTTTCTCAGAATGCAATCTTTCAAGCGCTACAGAAGATTGGCATCGGTGGCCGTCCCTAAAAATGGATCAAACGTTATTTCTTAGATCGCACCATTTATATGACCACAAAGGATGGTGACATGTCGAACGCTTTGAATTGTCGGGCTATACTCCAGGAAGACGTGTTAAGTCCTACCTTACTTAACATCACGCTTATTAGGCTCCTCCAGTCGTTGCTCTCAAATGCGAATGCATCCTTATAGTCAGACAATATCTGCATATGGGTTTCTGGTTCTACTCGCGCAGTAGCAGAGCCAAGTACAATTAGCTTTAAAGTAAGCTTACAGTTACCTTTGCGTCCGTAGCCTTGAAACCTTCGCTTCCAAATCTGCTGCCAGTGCATTTACTCGAAGGTACATAAACCGTTATCCACTTCAGTAAAGTTGACATTTGGGCTAGTTGGTAGTCTAGCATATTGAGGTATTTAGCGCACAAGGTGAGAGAAGAAGGACAGGACAGAAAAAGAGCGGTACTCACAACTAGGTTTTGTGACAAGAAAGGAAGAGAAAGAAAAAACCCAAATAATATTCCGCGGACACGTGCATCTACCACAGCCCCGTGAATGATAGCGGCTAGTTCATCCAGGCTCGTGTGTGCCCTTCATTATTTGTTTAAGGAATTCCCTTTCCTTGTTTGATAGCGTTACGGATTCAACGCAATACAGTTCCTGTCCTCACGAAGGATGTAGAAGGCCTCCAATACCTCGCGGGTAAATTTGTCTTTGTTCTTCCCCACGATGTTGGTCTCACCGAATGATGGTCTGCACGTGCATCCCCTGCAATGGAGAGGAAGATTTCCGCCCAGTGTGGCCTTCAGGAGCAATCATGCTCCCGGAGTCGGTCATTGAGGCATCTGCCCGTTTAGCCTATGTAGCTCTTGCCACACGAAAGAGATATCTTCTATACGACACCCGAAGCGCATGGAAGAAATTTGTTTGCATGCTTTTTGGTGCACGTGGGTTTTGTGGAACCTTCAGCATGCGCATGTGGTACCTTCAACATGCAAACAAACGCACGGCTACATTGTGGTTACTGAATACCTAGCCAGGGTAAAAGCGTCATTGCTGTGGGTTCGAAAACACGCTGCACAACTTGAATTCACAAGACGCGATTCGTAAGAAATAACAAAAGGGAAGTGAAAGGGACCGTAGGAACGGACAACAATTGGAATCACCCTGTGTCGTCATTGCTTTATTTATTTTTACTTTACTCATAAATGTTGCTTTGAATTTTCGTAGGAAGAAACAGCACGTATGTATTAGAAATTTTCTTATGCAGAAAACAGCAGGTATGGATAGGCAATAATCCAATTAACTCTCTAAGAAAAAGGTTTATTTATAATTAAAAAGGACTCATGTTAATTCAATACATGTCATACATATAATACGCAATTGCGTAAAATCAAAACGAAAACCACCACACGCAGGACGTCAAGTACGCAAGTGAAATGAAATATAAAAAATCACACATGTTTTGGCGGTATAGACCAATATGATTCCCATAAACGAGGCAACGTTTTACAAAAAAACATTTACGAGTATTTTTGGTTTGTTTAGAACATTTTTTAACTGCGGTAGATTTCAGTTTTCCTTTGCAGTTTGCTTCAAAAGCATACACTATGCAACTATTATCCACGAACACCCGGCTTTTTGTAATGTATCGATCGGATTTGAAGAAACTCAGAGTGTTATAAACTATACATATTATAAAAATATCCACAACACGAACTGAAGATAAGCATGCATGAGAATCTGACCTGTATGCGACAAAGCTGCAATGGAAGGAAATTGGCCTGCTCAGATAAAACGTTTTGACAGAATCTATGTCACTGTATACGAGGTGTTTATTTTATTTCGCCCAGTATTAATTTATAAACAATGCCATGAAAGGTGAAATAATATGGCCTGTACAGGTTAGTTATACAGCAAAAAGGCTTGCAGTCGGGCTAGTTGGTGGTAGCATACATGTTTGGTTGAAACAGCGCTAGAAAACGTAGGACCAAGACGAGAAAACACACAGAGTTACACCGCCATACTGGGGGCATATTACAGGGGGCTATATGTCACTATAACTTGAATATTTAACTTATATCTGTAATTAAATTGTTTATTACTCGAAATAAAGAAAATGATTTTAGTTAAAAACTTGCTGAGCGTCATGGGAAATCTCTAGATACATAAGTTTTAGAAATACGCCGTGTGGGACGTCTGCGCGATGCCACTCACGTTACCACCAGTGCAACAGGCGCAAGGCTGGTGATGTGAAAACGCGGATAAGACACAGATCAAGCAGCGCACGGCACGTTTTCACAAGCGGTAATCTTGCACGGGAGCTGTGCTGTGGTGGTATAGGAGCTACAGTGGTGGCACCGTGCAGTAGTGATATAGGACCGCACACCAGGTATGGTGCTCATCCAGACTGAAAAGGGCATGGAGTGGCGTTTGAACCCAGGATTTTCTTGGTTCTACAGCGCGAACTTTCGCTTTATTATGCTCTGAGCTGGTATGTGGTAGCCTACTCGGCCACCGATCGCCTCGTGGGTTTACACCGGTTTGCACCTCTTGTTAAGTGATTACAACACAACGCACGTTACTTGCCTATCGTTTACAGTTTTCTGAACGTGTTGGCAGTCGCGAGCTTTGCAAGTTTGAAGCTCTTTGTATCTCTTCGGTACAGCGAAAATGATCGTCAGTTCTGCTGCGCTTGCTTTCTGTTTCACTCTTCGGCAACTTTCCTTGAAGCTGAAACGATGCGGCCAGTTACTTCCCTGGTTGCTGCCATGTTGGTCGTCCAGCACCCCTTAACGGCAAAACGGAACAATCCTGTTATTCCTCGTGAGAGCACTTAATACGATTCACTATCGCTGACATGAAGATCTTGATTTAGCTTGAAAATATCAAACTACCCCTTCTAGAGGATCGAACCAGATTCGATTCATTCCTCTTAGCCTGAGAATCGAGTCGTTTACTTGAGCAAATCGATACGCTAACTCAATTTGATGCGCTACTATCGCATGCAAGTAAAGGCAGAAAACGCCTTGAGTATAAAACAATTTACGTGGGCATTTTTATCTAAATAATTTTGGCGTCCTCAAAACAATCTTTTGCATAGAACAACCTGCGCTAAACTACAAACAATTGTTGAGAAAGAAAAAAAAAGAGCTAATGGCTTTTGGGAACAAATTTAAAATAATCCGCTTTGAAACTTCAAAGTGGCAGCCGACGTTTCATTCAGGCTTAGCTTCTTCTGTTTTGAACGTCTCTTCGGGAAATAGTACCTGCCAATCTATAGCACTCCAGAGACGTACATTTGTTTCAGCTTCACACGTTGCATCAGGGACGAACCTTTAAGCCGTGGTCACACTGCAAACATATCATAAAGAAGATCAGTCTGCAGATGCTGTCTGATGCATGTTTTATCATTGTATGACAGTCGTGTCATATCTGTCACAAAATATTTGCACATACATGTTTGAAGCAGACATATGTATGAAGCGAACGTGCTTGGAATATGATTGATACATGTCCGCAGATAATTGTGTAGTATTTGCAGTAAACATCGTATTTTTGTATGATGATATGCAGATTTAAACGGCCAAAAGAGCTTGATGAATAAGCTTTTCTCAATTGAACATAGCCAAAAGTCATCTGATACTTGTCTTGACGACTTGCGCACGCGAGTATATTCAATTGAGTCAAAATTTTGAAGAGGGGCAGACGTGCGCGATTCTTAACGACTTGTAAGAAAATGGCAGGAAAAGCAAAATTATCTAGACGTTCTTTCTGCAAAGCCTGAAGACTTTAAATAACGTAGTTGTCGATGCAATCTCTTTTTATGGATTTCAGGACACTAGTTCATGGGAAACGCCTGTGTCAACGGAAGCGCTAGTTACGGAGCTCCGTAAATGTCAGTTGGGATTTGACGTTGTTGAGATTGAGCGAGCTCATAGATTGGGCAAGTTTGCTGCAGAAAACCATCGTCCGATTATTGTTAACTTCAGATATTTTAAGGAAAAGCAAACCATCCTCACAAATGCTCGAAAGCTGGAGAATTCTAATGCCATATCCGATGATATTTTGAAAGTTGTTTGCGAAAAGAAAATAACACGTGTGGGGTTATGCAAAGGCACATCGGCGAGAATGTACAAAGGCAATCCTAAAATATGACGGTGTGTTTTTAGGCGACGCAAAATATTCCTGAAACCCTTTCACAAAACAGATTGTTCGGCACTGACTACGTGAATGCGCGCGAGTAACTTTCTCGATTTCCCTTGCTATTGTCAATTGTATAAGCTTGAAAAATAAAGTTGACGACTTCCAGCAGCTGCTCTTGAACTATAGGAACCGAGACTTGGTGGGAAGGTTTCGTGCGTGACGGGGAGGTATTTCGCAACGGTTTTGAATGTTACAGACGTGGCCGCTGCTCCCGAGGAGGCGGAGTGTTTGTTCTACTTGATAAAGCTTTTTAATGCGATTACATTCTTTAGCTACTTCACCCTGTTTTCGTGGTACGAGATCTACCCTCAAATGCGTCGTGCGTAAGCGCGGCGAGCCTAGGCTCCGTGCATACGCAGGACGTCCACAGACGCAGTTGCCGCGTGTATGCGGACGTCGTCCTCGACGTCGTCCGAGCGGTCGTCCGTGAGGTCGTCCAAGAGTTCGTCCTAGATGTCGTCCTGGAGATCGCCTTAAAGGTCGTCCTAGTGATGGACCTAGTCGTCGTTTTAGAGCGCAGCTCCTACGTGCCCGTTTCCGGGTTTCACGGCGCTGGCGTCAGCGTCGGCGTCGGCATCGCCGTCGGCGTAACCGCGCTAAATTTAACGGGAAAATTGACGTCACGTGACCTCAACACCGATCGAATTCTCCGCAAATTTAGCGATGAACATGACGTCACATGACTTGGTGTGACATCACCTATGAACAAATTCAGTTTCTCCGCTAGATTTCGATGGAAAAATTGACATCACGTGACCGGAACAGCAATTTTATTCCCCGCTAAATTTGAAGGAAAATTGACGTCACGTGACTTTAACACCAATTCAGTTTTCCCGCCAAATTTAGCGGTGAAAATGATGTCACATGACTTGGTGTCACGTCACCTATGAACAAATTCAGTTTCTGTTTTAGATTTAGAAGGAAAATTAACGTCACGTGACCTCAACGAATTTTCAATTCCCCGCTAAATTTAACGGGGAATTGAATTTGAGTTAAGATCACGAGGCGTCCAATATTTTAGCGAAATTTAGCGGGGAAACTGTGGGAGGAGGGCAGGGTATGGAGGAGGAGGAGAGGAGGTCACGGAGGAGGAGGAAAGGTACAGAGGAGGCGGAGGGTAGAGGAAGAGGAGGAGGGAGGAGGATGAGGGAAGAAGGAGGAGTGGAAAAGGAGGAGGATGAGGGAGAGGTGGATATTAGAAAAAGGAGGAGTTGGGGAGGAGGGGGAGGAGGAGGGAGAGGAGGAAAGAAGGGGAGGACAAGGAGCAGAGGAGGGAAGGAGGATGGGCATACCCTCACTCCGCACCCTCCCTCCTCCTCTTTAACAGGTGGGCTCTAATTTTGCGTTACAGAGATTTTTAAACGTCTTTTATTTTTTGATGTCGTCCGGTAGGAAGTTGTCCTCGACGTCGTTCTAGCAACCAGATAAACCGGCGCCGCGCATACAGGGAGCGGCAGTACGCACAAATTCACATTTGCGCCCAAGCAACGAAGCAATTATCGGATAGAGTTGAGCTATACTCCGTTTCACTTTAAGTGTGAGCGTAGCAGAAGCTACAAGAGCGAGCTCCGGGCTTTCAGTGTCCGTTGCCAAGCACGCACGCTCGTGCAGTGCAAGCACTGTTCAGGACCACATGCTTGTGCTTGTAGCATCAGCTGCGTCTGGACTTAAGGTGAAACGAAGTATAGTTGGTAATGATGGTGGTGAAACAACTTGAACATTAAACGATTACACAGAGATAGGACAAGACACACACGGAGCTGCAATGGTGGTGGGGAAATGACTTGAACATTAAACGATTGCACAAAGACATAATAATAAACGATTACAGAGAGACGAATCAATCACTCAATTTAAAGTGACACACTGCAGTCGCGCTACGTGCTATGTCGTAATACCATTAGTCAAGATAAAGTGTTTACTCAAAATGTGCGTCGTCGTATTCACAGGGAGCCGCGGCGTGAGTCTAATGACGAATGCTTTCGCAATTCATGGACAACCAAAAATAGCGGTTTCTGCAGCAAATATTTCTTCTACCGAGGTTGCAGTGAACGCTCAAGATGGCGAATCTCTGTTTTGCCGGATTAGGCTGGCTAACGGGAAATGATTAGTCATTGCTTCTTTTTATCAGACCACCAAGTTCAATGCTTAACACAGTTAAATACATTTCCAGTACTATAGGTGATCAGATTATTATTAGGGGCGATTTTAATCTTGCCAGCCATTGCATAGAGTAGTAAAAACTTCAGGGTGCCACTTGTGGTAAACTGTATACCGGGGTCGTCAGCTTATGGGATGTTTTTCGCTTGAACAATTTGATCCTCAGCCCACACGCAATGATAATATGAGCCCTATTTTGACTTTTGTTGCGTTGTAAAACTTCTGGGATTTTCGGAAAACACGCATACTGTCCCAGGGATGAGTGACCATAAAGCTATCGTGTTTGGGGTCAACTTAAATTCTGTGAGCGTGAGCAAATTACGTGAACGAATAACAATTTTTTTATGACCGAGCAGATTAGGCCAAAATTAACTCTGCGCTCGAATCTTCAAGTTTTCGAAGCTTTGTCCGAGTGCTTGAACATCAATCACCTGTGAATAAAACAAAAGAAAAAAATACTTAGCTTGTTGGAAGAGTTTGTTCCATCGCGTATGCTTACGCCAAATCGAGCACGTGACAAGCCGTGGTTTACACGTGAGTGGCCTGTATTACTCAGCGAAACACGAAGGACCTATCTTAAATTGAGTGAGACACGGTTTCTGAGTGATCTTGCTAAACAAAAACAAAAATTCACAAAGTGGTTCAAGACAGGTTGGAGCAGCCTATAGCTACGTTCCTTATCAATTTAAAAATCTCATTCCGCGTTCATCAAAACTGTGTTGGAAATACGTCTGCAGTAACGGTAAAGGCAATTCTTAAGTTCCGTCGCTTAGACGACAATGATACTATCGTGGATAACGATTTTGAAAAGGTGGAGTTTTTTTATTTATAATTTCGGTCGGTTTTCAAACCCGCTGCGTGTCACTTTCTTTGCAATTTCAATAAGTCCTGCTGCGACCACCGTGATGCCCGAAGTTAAATTCCGGGGCTTGCCCTCTGGAACGGCCGCTTGTTCGGTCTTCGTAGTCTTCGGTGAAGGGTGGCCTTCTGGGGCTGAGCACCTCACTTGGCCGGGATGTCTTCGGAGGGGTACAGCTTCACGGGCATAGATTACAATACACCGCACCTCTACCAAAATATCACAAGTGACAAATTATGAGGCCGTGACATTAAATGGAGAAAATAAACGTTTAATGGTGCGAACTTGTGCATAAAAAAAAATATAAGGAGGTGAGTGTCACAGGCGTCGATGTCCGCGAAACCGCAGGATCGAGCGCTGGCGCGAGACTAACTCCGGCTCGCCACGCGGCGCCCTTATGTACACGCGTGGGCTTCTAGAAACAATCGGCGTAGAAGGTTCGGCGCGTAGAATATTCTCGACCTCGAATAAGCAACACTGTTCTCGAATTTACCAGAAAGCCACATTTAGAGAAACATCGAAAAATGAAAGACGTTTGCAATTCTCTTTAATGCCGAATCGGAGCTCAGCTCTTGACAGAAAAATTTAGAGAAGGGCGAAAATTTTCCCGCTATATTTAGCGGCAATATTTTGCCGCTACATTTAGAGGGACATACTGTACCCTACCCTAGCGTCCTCCTCTGCCTGCTCCCCTCCCATTTAGCGTAAAAGTTTCGCTAAGCTTTGTTTAGACATTTTTTTGTTAAATTTAGTGGAGAATAGTTCACGTTAAATTTCTTACCGCTAAATTTTGCGGTAACATTTCCTCCCTAAGTTTAGCTGGGAAAATGTTGCCGCTAAAGATAGCGGACAAATGTTTTCGCTACATTTATTGGGAAATTTTTCTGCTAAATTTAGCTGGGAAAATTTGTTCGCTAGATTTAGCCGGGTAGTTTTCCCCTTAAATTCAGCGGGACGTTTTTCTCGCTTATTTCGGCGGGGATATTTTCCCGATAAATTTAGCGGGGAAATTTTTACCGCTATTAGCCCCAAGAACGAACACAAGCGCCGCTGCGGTCGCCGCGCCCTGATTGGGTGAGGTGTACCATGACGTCGGGGAAGGGACTCCGCTCCGCGATCCCGCATCCGGCTCGCTTCCCAGCACCGGTTTCCTGGTTTGGCGTTGTGTGCCGCAAGCACTTCGACGAGCGGGACCTCGTTTACCTGGTGTACAAAAAGGCTGGGTTATGCCGTTATTGACGCGTTTCCGTACATTTTATAAGCCTTCTTGTCACTTTTACCTTTATAATTAGGTTACAAATCTCGAAAGCTATCGGCGGAGGTGATTTCGCCGATGAACCTCACCGTCCGTCCACGCGATACAAGGCAATCTTGAGGGGGGTCCGTGGAGCGGCGGCTTAAGCGTGTCGCAGTCGCTGGAATTCAGTTCCCTGCATGTTCATGATTCAGGAGAATATTATATCCCGCTTTGCGAGAATTCGAAATTGCATTTATATCAAGGTCCTTTGGGCGGTCGGCAAATTAGCTCGCGACCCCAACTCTGCACGTGCCACTCTGCATGCGCTGGTTCGTAGATGTTTTAAAGGCCCTAGGTATGAAGGCCTTTGGAGTGCTCGTGAACTATTTTTTTTACATAAATGTAGCTTCTTCCTGAATTAATGATATAGCTGATACATCTACAAAGACATGTTTTATTTTTAGAAGGTGCAAATTACTGGAAATTAGATTGTATGGTAGCAGGAAAAAACGGCCAAGTTGCCCCCAATTTCCTGTGTAGAGATGTATTGAAGTGCCCAAAATATGCACAGCAATAGTACCGTAATTTGGAATGTTTATATTTTCCTTACATTCTTTCTTTTATCCAGCCTTGGGTGTTCGGAAAACACACAATTTAGTTTGAATTGTCATTTCCAATTAAAAGCGACACCGCTGCAGGTCCCAAAAGCATCCTCAGTCTCCAAACTCCCAACTCCCTATAGCTGGGCTCTCTGACAACCAAGGAAAAGAGGAGGAACAGCTATGATTCGAACGGCTGTCCAATGGTAGATGCTGCACTAGTAGCAGAAAATGTGAAACTTGCAAAGCGTGAAAGTTTTCGTGAAAAAAGCTTTAGGTATTTTAGCTTTCCAGGACATTTCGATTTAGCTAAAATCTCAAATTTAGAGCCTAAGGGACTAATAACGGGCAAGACACCTTCGCTTCCGTTGGTTGTACATTACTTGACGGACGATATAAACAAGTCGGCCGATACCACCAGTGGAGTCCATTAAAATACTATCCGAATCCAGCAAAAGTCAAATGGGAGAAATAAAAACATTATTAATTAAATAGGTGGTATATGACTGTGTTCTTTCTTCTTGTCCCCTCTACTTGGGCTGTCTGTCTTCTGGTACTCTCTCCATGGCCGAGACTGTATTTAACATGTTGCTCGATCAGCATGTAACTTTTCTGATCCGGCGATCTTGTTTAAAAACAGAGATACAAAAAAACACGAAATAGTATACATAATAGGTCAATTCATTCAGACCATCAGCAGCATTGATTCTGTGAGATGCAAATATATAGTGATGCTCCGGTTGCGATTCAGGCGTTGCTTGCCCTGCCAACCATGGCTGAAATGGTGGTTGAAGTTTTGCCTGCAGCTACAGGCAATACCTCAATAAAGCCACATACGAAAATTTACACCTCCTATGAAAACCACGCAGAAAGATAATTGAATAGAAACGAACGCGCCGACAGCTAACGTCGTCACGGCCTCCACAGGGTGAGCGGGGCGAGTCGGGGAAAAATTCTCTCTCGCCGTGACGTCAAGCGTGCTTCTCGGGGCTAATATTTAACGGAGAAATGTTTTCGCTAATTATAGCGGGGAATTCTTCTGCTAAATTTAGCGGAAAAACTTTTTTCTTTGATAAAAGTTAAAAAAAAAAACGTTAATAATAATAATATTAATATTATTATTATTAACAGCGCGCGTTGCATTACGTGAATAGTGCAAGCGGGCGTACCCGCGCGATGCATTATAGGAAAGTTTCCCCGCTAAGTTTTAGCAGAAAATTTTGCGCTAAATTTTCCCGCGAAGTTTAGCGTGAAATTGTTTCCGCTAAATATTGGAGGGATATTTAGCTAAAAAATTCCAACTAAATTTAGCGGAAAAAAATTCCCCACTAAAGTTGTCGGAAAAATGTTCCGGCTAAATTTAGCGGAGAAATGATTTCATAATTCGACGCGCGGGTAGGCCCGCTTGCATTATTTCCGTAATGCAAAGCGCGCATTAATAATATTAATATTTCGTTATTTTCCATCTAATGTTAGGGAGTAATGGAAAAAAGTTCAGACAGCTGACTGGTCCTCGAGCATTTTACCCTGGACAGCAACAAGCCATAGCGGAAAATTACAGATAGAACAAAGTACCCGTTCCGCATCTACGGTTGAAATTTGTGCAAAGCAAGGTTCCCCATGTGCAACTCATAAAATGAAAATAAAAAAATCATATTCAAAAATATTGGTGCAGGTCCTTGAAAAGTTAGACTATCAACATTAATAATGTCAATGCAAACGCGATTTAGCAAATGTTCGGGTGTGAAATTAAACATTTGATAACCATAGTTTGTTTCGTTGCGTGACCATCCTCCATGGACGAATCCGCCGACGGCGACACCACTGAAGCCGGTAAATAGCGCCTAAGATCTGCCCTCTAAAACAGTATCCGCAAGCAGGCATCCAAACATCGGCTCCTCGACCTTCGCGTGGGAGCCGAAAATCAGGAATCTAGAAGATTCGTGTTTATTCGTATCCTGAGTGTAAAAGATATAGAGGCAAAGAATGACCTTGCCTAGTCAGTCTCGCCCTTGCGCACTCCCAAACTTGCAAGGCCGAATGTTCGAGATACCGAGTGTAGTAGACAAGGAGCCGAGCGTGGTCTTGTCGACTCATTCACTCTCGCTCTAGCCAGCTGTCAGGCCAACACAGCATCGCTCGCTCCCGCCACCTTTGACGCTCGCTGCTGCTTTCTCGTCGCGTGTTCTTTCTTCTGTTTCTGGCACGGCTTTGCCGATTGAACGTTTGTTTCAGTTCATTGTTATATTGTCTCTTCTTTTTCATTCGCGAAAATAAAACCGATAGGCCTGTATAAAAATACCGGTACCATTGTAAGATTATCGGTCGCCTACAGTGTAATCTGTCTCCTATAATATCATACCGGTGTTGACTACAGCCCTCCATTAGGGACCATAAAACCAATGTCGGCGGCCGGTATTCAATGCCGGATGACCCGTATTCGTGTGCCGGATTCCGGTATAACCACGTTAGTGGACGAGGCGTAAATTCTGGTGGCCTGTCATGAACCTGTGTAGTCCGGTATAAAGACGTACAGGTTTTATTTAATAAAAGTTTCTATGAAATCAAAATAAATCCAAAGAAGTGAAATCTCAGTCAGAACACATGGTTTCTCCCAATCTTTTTTTTCTCGTTTCATGAGGATGCTTTGCACGGTTTGGTCCCATTCTAGGCAAAATGTATATCTAGCTTTTGTTACTTTAAAGGTCATTAGGTGATCGCAGACGTGAAGCACAACTGGAATATGACTGCATCTTAGATTAAAAAAAGTTCTAACGCAGTGCTGTGCAATATCATCAATTTCATCACTTCGACAATTCGTGGTGTTTCAACACATAAATCAAGAGCCAAACAAGGAGGTTTCGGATATAAATTTTATATAACTTGAATATTAAAGTTTACGGGACCTTCAAAGTGTTTATAACATTTCATATCAAGTTATCTGCGTAAGGACAGTCAGTGATACTGTAGTTGAACGCAGGACCACCGCAGTGCTTTTGGAATTTCCGTCTACATCTTCTTTGTGGTCTAGAAAAGTGTTTCTTTTGTGACCATCAGGTTACAGGCTGAAAAATGAAATCAGTTTTAAATATAACGCTGAACTGGTGTGTAAAATATATTTTCACTTTATGCCTGGTTGAATAATGTACTACCTAAACAGAACATAAAAGCAATTTTAGTTGCTATGAACACAATTTGAACACACAGAAATACTGAGAAACGCTCCTGTATTTATAAAAATGCCATTTTAAAGTTGAAAACCTAGTCGTTATTAGGTTATTACTTTTAAAACAAAGAATAAAACTTTCGGTAGGGCTATTTTGATGTCGAAATGTGAATACAAGAAAATACATTTAATACACTATCGCGATACATTTGTATATCAGATACTACCCAGACCTGCTCTATAGCTATTGTCTAGTTGTTAAGTAACTTGTTCTCTGGTGTGAAGCTCTTGGATTAATTTTGCTGTTTTATTTTGTTTTGTTTAGTATAACGAAAACCCTTGAAATATTTTAGGTTATACTTTGATTGAATTGTAAAGAATGTTGATAATATACAAACAAATTACACTAGATAATTACACAATAAGAATTTGCGTAGTGTATACCTTTCATGCGTGCGCTTAGAAGATTGACTGACGAATCGCTTCTGTGTCATAGATGTTAACAGCACAGAGCTTAACGAGGCGATTTAATTTTTTGACAGGCAGTACTTTTTCACAAAAGTGCTTTTCGTGTTTACACACTTTTTAGGGGAACGTGTCAGTAGTAGAGGTGAGCTTGTAAAGAGATTTTCGGCATCGACTGGCGTGTCCTATCCCTATGAAAGGGATGTTTTTAATAATCTCAAAGCTCTGTTCGACGTTGCGTGTTGTCCCTTAATATTATATGTCTTTCCTTTGCTCCCCTACCCCAGGTCAAGTTATGTCAGAAGAAACTAATTCTCGTGTCAGGTTGCAGGACTTTACACGCAGAATTAAAGTTGTGACTGCGTCTCGGCATTTTGCAAGTGCGAGATGTTTGTGTTTCTGGTTTTAGGGTGAACACTACTCCACAGCTAAATGCTTTTACACAAGATTAGCTAACATTACTGCTAAATCGTAGAAGGAAAAATGAATATTCTATTTTAAAGAGGTATTTAATTCCTTGAGCACAGGGAAAATTGTTACGCGCGCTATTCAGTTGCCTAATGTAATACACAGTTAACTCCAAACATTTTATTGATGTAAATGTTTTGAACCGTCAACAGACACCACTTGTGCTAAAGATAGATTTGGTACCCACCTTTAGGATATTCTGGGTCCGGGTTTCTTGTTATCATACAAGATCTCATGTTTGAAAACAATATTTCGAGAGTGTCTGTCGCAGGAGAATCTGTTGAAAAGCATTTTGAATATTGTCACAGACAAAAACTCGACCAAGGTAGCGTATTCTAGAAAAGCAAGGCTACTTGTAAATAAATTGGGTAAGGAGCAATCTGTGATAACTTTGCTGCAGAGATTGCTGCAGCATTTGAAGCATATGGGCTCTCTGCGAATTTCTATCTTGAAGCAAACCCATACTTTCGCTGTTAGTACGGAACCTCAGATTGCATACTGACTTAAAATGCCATTGGTGGCACAGATATCCAGCGAGGTAAGAAGAAAGCTGGCACGTAGCGTACTGGCATATATTCATATCACATACACGATATTAACACCGCCCACTTGTTCCTAAAGCACATCAGCGCAATGGTTAATGAAAACCGTATCAAAAGCTTGTCAAGTACAACGAAAAGAATGAGACACAACCATCAAAGCTGACTTGAATATAAAATGAATTAAATTACGAATTGCAAAATTGTTTTAAAAATATTAAGGGTATTTCCTAATTTGGCGTTGACATAACTATAAAACAATACGCAATTGCCCACAGACTCAGCGAATAATCCGATCGAAGTATACTCATAAGTCAATATTCATTTTGTTAGCAAAAGACTTCGGACGTTGTTCGTAATGTCCCCAATTCCCCGATTGAATGAATTAAGAATTTAAAGAATAAATCTGAGCTCGCCTGGTTGTCTTGCCCATAGAAATGTTGTACCCAGTCACATTTTCCACATAGAGAGCTTGGTTAAATCTGCAAAGTAAA
Source organism: Ixodes ricinus (assembly GCA_037355805.1). NCBI lineage: Eukaryota > Metazoa > Arthropoda > Arachnida > Ixodida > Ixodidae > Ixodes > Ixodes ricinus. The sequence goes on from JAZHYW010015847.1 coordinate 20,138, forward strand.
CACGTTAAAACTCCGATTTTGTTGTGATATACGCACGATACAGTTTGTAATGTTATTATTACATTTAGTACTTACTCAAAACCCCCGTACAATAAATTTGAAATCATATTTTCTGTAAGTCTGAGCTCCCTCGGTCTCATTGTAGAAATGTTGATAACCACATATCAAAATTTCTATAATTTCCAAGTGATTGAAGCATGAATGTTTGAGGTAGCTTCTTCATAACCTGCAAATGTATTTAGGTATTTAAATAGAATGTTCAATAACCTCAATGTAAGCACCTGAAAGGACAGAAGGGTGAAATAACTTTCTGTATCAGAAAAGAAGTAGCAAAAATAAAACGTAAAGAACAGGTACCGCAGCATTTCTTTTCTATACATGTACACTTATGAAACATGTTTTTTTAATTTTTGTTGTATATTTCGTTTAGATTCAAAGTAATGCATCAACGTTCATTTTAAATAATAAAAATTGGTCGGTGCATAGGTGTACTATGCTGCAGAAATTTCCGTAGAACTACGTGTGGGTGGCACAAGAAATAAGAGCGGAGTGATTTAAGAGATGTCGTGCCTTGTATACTCGTCTCAAATGTATTGTTTATGGCAGCTAGAGATACGTCCACTGACTCGTGCCGTATGACGATGGCGGTTGCGTGAGAAGTGAATGCCCGTGGCTCAGAGTCCCGTAGAAGCAATTATGCAGCCCCCGCGCCGTCATGTCTGAGTCGCATATGCGGAATTGCGTGCGAAGTAAGTCGACGAAAAAACCTGGGAGCGCTATTGGGCCATCTCAAAAATGCGATACGAAGTTTTTTCGAGGAGAAGCACATACGGATGAAAGGAGCCAACGGCGCCTCCGTGGCGGAGGCGATGACATGTTCGCCGCGTAATTGGTGTACCACGGTGCGAGGAGCGTCGTCACGCATGAGAGCTCGCAGGTTCTTTTTGTTTACTTTCTTTCTGCGTTCCACATAACTTTGAATTTACTTTTGACGTGCGTAACGTCACTTGCGTGACCAAGTTTTCGTGACATCGACTTCCCAGCTTTGCACTCCCTTTCAAGTGCGAAGAAAGACGTAGTTCTACGTCAAAATCGGCGTTTTGCGGTATCTATAGGAAACGGGTGAAACTATGTCAAATTAAATAGGCTGGCAACTCACGAAGCAAAGCGCAGGAAAGAAGGTGTGAGTTTACACCAGCATAATACAAGTAAAACAAAATAACTCTAATTATTATAAGCCTAATGTTAATTTCTACCTTTGCGAAATTGCTTTCACAGTGGCAAAATACGCCCATAGTGCCAAGGAAACAATAATCTAAATTCATTCAGCGCAGCTCATATTATAGGTTACGCTCGCAGGCGCACCGAAAGAAGCTCATGTCGACACCATGGCACCATATTCCACTTCCCTTCATTTCTTTTCTTTTAATTTTACTTTTAGCATGCTTGGCTCTTGCTCGCACTCTTTGTGCTTCGACGGAGAAGGACCGGAAAATGTGATGCTGGGATACGTCCCTGTATGGCTCGCTGAGGGCTTGAAAAGCAGCCGAGGCAGCTTCTGGCGGGCCTCTATCCGAAACTTCGGTTTGCGACGCCTTTGCCTCCTGTTGGCTTCCTTCGCTCCGTAGTGCTGTATAAGGCTGCATGTCGCTGTCTGGTGCCGGCGAAGAAACGTCACGCTCTGCGAAGTCTCAGGCATGGGTCACCAGGCGTCTGGGCCGTGGTCCGTATTGGAACTTTCTCATGGAGTAAAACCATGGAGCAAATCCAGGGCTCTGATTGGCTGGTTTGAACGTCACGCTCTTTCGCAAGCACGAGACGACCCTGGCCCTTTCGCGCTCTTTGTTTGAGATAAGACGGCTCGTGACAGTAAACCAAGCAGCGATTGACGGCGACGTAACAATGGGGACGAACCACCAAAAATTAGCGGCGGCGAAACGATGGCTAGCGGATATTGGCTGTAAGCAACCAGTGAGATTAATGGCGCGTAAAACACAAAATAGGCTGTGGGCAAGCAAATATCCAAGAACTGCATCATCTCAGAGGGGGTGCCCATGTACGAGTGGAAACACTGCAGCCATGCTAAGCTAAACCTCAAGCCCTCCCCCCTTCTCCCCTTCCCCTTCCCCTTATTCTCTACCACGTAAACCGTCAAGAACATGTTAGTCACAAAAAACACACAGCCGATGAGTGTGTTTGGTTGTCGGCGAGGGCGCACTTGTGGCGTGTTTCAAAGTTCTTGAACTAGATGTTACCCCGTTGAATGCTGCGGCGGAAAGAATGTGATGGCTTGTGGTGGCTTCGGTACGCGGGTGCAAATCGTCTGAATCTTTCGCAGGAGCACCGGTGAAGCCCGACTGAGCTCTGATCGGCTCTAATTGAAACATAGTGGGTAGCGCTCGAAGCCAGCTGCCTTCAGGAGCGCCCGCTATCCTTTATTCTGAACCAATCAAAGCTCGGCGTCGTTCTGACGGCCACCACAGCTCCGCGTGCAGGAACCACTGAGCTCCGCCATGGGAACGATTTAACTCTGTCGAAAGAAACTCTGCACCTTCGACTCCTCGTAGTCCGGAAATTGCAAAAATATTTATAGTTTCTCTGCAGTTTTTGCGGCAGTTGTGACCGACGTGCACACCTAGCCCACCTAGAGACAACAAACCAGCGACCACTGAGGTTGCTGTAACCAAAATCCGGATGAATCCTTCGTCGTGTCGGCCATCTCACGTTGTCATGCAGCAAGCACGGCGTGGCGCTTTGAGTTAGATACAATAGACACCTTACTGTCGTGTGATGACGAATGCGATGCATCATGATGAATGCGTTGCTAAGAGCTTGTGAGGCGTGCATTTCTCGTTCACGACCTTCCAAAACATGAAACAGCAATGTGCCCACCTCATATGGAGCCAAGGGGACGAGCCTGAACACCGTCTCAAACAGAGCTCCACATTTTAATTTCGAGACTGCTTAATACACAGCAACAAATCCCACCATCGACGGAACTAACGTGAACCGTGCAAGCCAAAGTGTTATCGGCATGTTCACTTGTTCCGTCTTGGTCACAGTATTCAATGCTTTATTCGCCCTGCTCTATGTACATGTGTGAAGGTGCTGATTATAGTGTTTAACCCTTCATGGACAACATATATTTTGGCAAAAATTTCAGAAATTGTGTTATGTTATGATTAAATGAGGAACTGAGATATAGTTTGCACAAAATTTTACAGCAATAGAACAAGTGGTTTATTTTTACAATGGGACACGTGTCCCGTTGACAGTAACACACATTCTAAAAGGTGGGATATATTTGTCCCAATGTTCCTTTTATATTTCCAACCCCGAGTTATTTATCAGCAGGCCCTGCATGGAACGGTCTAAAGCATGTCGCACACAGCGGTACAGCACAGGAGACACACAACAAGCTTGTGCGAACAGCTGTGAATTTCCGTTGAACACCAATTGCACCGGCGCCTCTTCGTCACCTTCTGGGGGTAGGTGCTCTTTCCCAAAACCTCACATCGTCGGACACCCTACCACTTTCTGGCCACTCCTGGAGCCTTTCTGTCATGTGGGCCATAAATTGTTGACTCCAGAGCGAGTATTTGAAGCCGCTCGGCACGCTCGAAATCTTTGATAATGGGGAAGCCAGAAATCGTATCCTGGATAAAAGCCACCAGACGTAAGACAAAATGAAAGAGATATATTTCACAACCCGCGTACTCTCTGCCTTATTCTTTTTATAGAGCGCAGTTTTTAGTGTTTGTTTTTAGATTCAGAGGTCTTCGCCTTCGCACTCGTCGTCGGCGTAACCACGCGCAGCATTATGGAAACATCGCATAATGATGTCACACGTGCAGTCACAAGTGACGCTACGGGAGACGAGTGATGTCAGGAGGTTCCTGCGTTGCATTATGGAAAACGTGCCATGAATGCTAACGCGCGGGTAAAGAGTGAGACCCGGCGCGTCACATTATGGCACGTTTCCATAATGCAACGGGCAGAACCCCATGCAAGTCACTCGTGACTTCACGGTGACATCATTATAAGACGCTTTTCGAATGACGCACAGGACGTCATGAGCGGCGTCACGAGGGTCCGGGCGTTGGAATCATGGGACGTCTCCAATAATGACGTAACACGTGACTTCACGCGTGGCGTCATGGTCACTCGTGAAGGTCACGACAAAGGTCTCGACCTTCACCTCACGAGGCCAGGGGACCTACACTTCACGAGGAGGGCAGGAGAAGTAGGAGACGTATCCTCACCATCGTCCTCCTCCTTCAGAGCTGAGCTCTAATTCGGCATTACGCGGGAGTTGTAAACTTTTTCATGTTTTTGAAACTTACAAAGTTGCTCGACGGGGTCATTTTTATATACTGACGGGACTGGTATTAAGTAATATATAAGCGTCATCAGAATGTTGTCGAAAATTGAATACTCTCTGCATTCGTTTCGATTGTTATTTTGCCAAATTCGTCACCCGTTTTGGCTAGCTAAGTTTCGGAACGTAACCGCTTAGCGATCTCATCTTCGAAGAGGTAAACCAATTTTAGCCTACATTGAAAGGAAAATATGGCGTTGGCTGAGCTTAGCCTCATTCATGTTTTGTAAAGGCATATGGCAGACATCCAGCCAATCTTCCATGTCATCTTAGGATTCCAGAAGAACCCTAGGATGTCGGACTGGACTGGGTGGGGTGGCGGCAGCGGCTGCAGTGCTCGTGGATGATTGTCATTGAAGTTAATCGCAGCCGACAGTCGTCGATTTTGAAGCTCCAGAGTGCAATAAGCTTTTCTTCAAGGACACGGGTACTCCGCAAGACCTCTACCAAGTAATGTGAGGAAGACGGAGACTTGGCGACCAGTCTCAACAGTGCTCATATTCAAACTGGCCTGCGCTGCCTCTTCGGGCTAAGGGAACACGTAGTTAGTTTATTTTGGGTTGCAATATTTCAAATGGGATGTCTCTCGCGCATAATAAAATACATTTTTAGTTGTCCATGTATGATCCGGTTTGCACATTGTTACAATGGTGTTCTCAATGACATGCTAATGCTGCCAGGATTGTTTATACTTTGAAAGCACGAATTCTCTCCACCATTCCGATATTGATGTGAAGTAACTGCATGTGAATTTCCGTACATTTGTACTTCAAGTGTAAAGTGTGTACCAAGCCGTTTAACATGCACATGAATGTACAAGTATTTTTGAAGCCCTCCTCTAAATGCGAGGTTTTTAATATTTCTACCAAAAGACACTGTGGTTTATTTTATCGTGCGTCTGAAGGCACAGAAAAGTGAGTAACAGAATTCACTTCCCCACCATTAAGAAAAAGAAAAAAGAACTTCCCGTGGCGCCGAACAAAGACTTTTGGGCTGCGGTTCGCATGGTCGAGAGTTTGATTCCCACTGAGCAGCTTGGTAGATATCTTTTTTTTTGTAATTTGGCCTGATCGTGAGTTTGTATGATTTATCACGACTAATACTTTTCTTGGAATGTCACGCATTGCCTACTATGGGCTGTGCGTGCTTTATGTTGACTCGACCTGTGTGTAACGATTTTTCGTGACACTCGGGCGTGACATTTTTTGCATAAAATCTGCCCTATGAACATTATGTGTTAAAACTCATCATCGGTGTGAGAATGCTGTTGTAAATTTAGCGGCAACCTGTGACGCGATGAGAGTTCCCCTTCAGATTGAACATACTGTTAGGAAGGGTAAGACGACGACGGGGCAGTGGCGCGCACGACCATCTTGCGCCAGGCCCCATGTGATGGCCCGGCCTTCATAATTTCTTATTGTGTTCTCTCATTTTGTGCTATCTTGTCCTCGCTCCTGCCGACAGCATCATCCTAACAATACGAACGTCATACGTGCATATATGAACCTTCATGAAGGGGTTCAAGCTACTAAAAAAGCCTTATCCATCACCTCGCTATAAACGGGTTACATGAATGGTATTTTCTTACCTCGTTGGCATCAGGATAATCTCCTTGGCTATTATGAGATAAAGTAGCATGGCTGTGACATAAGAACAGAATTCCCAAGAAAGAGAGCAATCATTGTTACTCGAGGTTTACACATGCAAATACACGCAGGCACGGTATATGTCTTAGAATAGCGTTACGCTTTTATAGCTACTCGCTGATATAGGTTTCCAATGTACGATCGCCTTTTTCTTCTTTTTGTTAGTGAAAAATAACCTGTCACTCAGCTGCTAGGAAACAATAGTCATTGTTCAAGCATGAAAACATATTATTCTCACACACGTTCTTTTGGGTGCATCAACCTTTTCGGCTTGAGGGCGCATAAAATACCCTGGCTCTACGTATACCGTGAAAGCAAAGTTATAAATTGAGCCTGTTAAACAATACGGTTCAAATACCTTTAGGAAAAAGAAATGCGTTTAGCCTTACGTGTTTTTTCATGTATGCACAGGCGAAGTCGATGATCTCCAGGCGGAAGTTTATTATTGTCGTTGTTCAAATATCGCTTTTGTATTTTTTAGAAAACCCGGCAGCGACAATTTTGGAATGACTTATACGGCGCTCCATGTGATAATCCAGTGGTTGAGAACTAAGATCACGCTTATGCCAGAATGCACTAGAAGAACAATTGAGTAGTCCTGTGTTAATTCAAAGTACAGCCACAGCGATAGCTGCGACACGTCACGGCGAACGGCCGTCGCGTTCATGCATCGTGAGGCGCGTGAAAAAAGCGTTAAGAAAACAAAATGCAAACATTTTCTTTCGAACACTTTTGTTTGTTTTTTTGTTCCGGAGCGCGTGAGAGCGCATCATCCGGCATGAGCTCTTGGCATTGACAGAGCTACGACGGTATTTTGTTATCGGCTATTTATTTGTATTTTTCCGGAGTGCATGTAGTGGCATAGCCTGCTCTATACTGACAAAGCCTGGCAGATCGTCACCGAGGCGGCCGCCGAAATTGAAAAGGTAGAGCGGCAGACAACGGAGATGAGAGGAGAGCCACGTGACGGGCGCCCCGCTGCGGCGAGACGCGGAAACACAGTTCTTCTCGAGCGATGGAATGTCCGCTCGTGCTCCTCGCGTTCCTCGCGCTACCGCTTCTTTTCTCGTCGGGTTTGAAAACCATGTTTCGAGTCCTCGCCGCTGCAAAAGCTGTGCACTGACGTCCAGGCTCCCCGAGAAATGCTCTGTGCTACCAGATCCTCGCGCTCCAAATCTGCGACCAAGCACTCTATGGCTCCGTCGTCGAAATGCCAGGCTTTGTGAGTACAGAGGAGGCTATGGCAGTGGGCATCGGGTACTATGAAAACCCTAAGTGTAAAGCGGGTTCTTAACGCTGTGCTGTAGCTCTGTCGTAACGTCTCCGCTTCGCACGCAGCGGACCCAGGTTTGATTCCCGTGGCGGCAGATTAACTTTTTCAAGAATTAGGCAACATCGACGACGGACTCCCTACAGCGCCAACTACAACATTAACAACGACTAGAGCTACAACATCAACAACGGACGTCATTTTCCGTGGTGTGAAGAGCCCATAACACCTATCGCTGTAAAACAGTTCTCCTAAGTGCGGTCTCAGGGTATCAAGCGAAATTCCAGCGGTGACGGTGCTCATGTATCCGCACCGTACGTGTGGATATAGGATATATTTTTAGGCGTAAGTGATTCATTAAATGTATATTATTAATATTATTATTATTATTAGACCGATTTATTGATCTCTCTCCATTTTCTAAGCTCTTTGAAATGGTCGTCCATCAATTCCTGTCTTTCAAATTTCGGAACTTAGCAATTCCCAATCAGCATGGTTTTATGAGCGGCAGATCAACGACTACTGATCTTGCTAGCTTTATGTCTGCCGCGTCTCGTGTGATATGTAACAGAGGTCAGTTAGACGTTGTCTACTTTAGACTTAAGCAAGGCCTTTGACGTAGTCAATCACATTATTCTTTTATGCAAACTTTCCTCCTATGGAGTGTGTGTCTCAGTACACGACTGGTTAAAAAGCTACTTGTCAGAGAGAGAGGCGTACGTCCGGGTAAACAACATGAACTCTTCGTTATTCAGGGCTCGCTCTGGCGTTTCTCAAGGATCTGTTTCAGGATCGCCTTCTGTTCACAATTTTCGTAAATGACGTCTATTTTGCTGTTTTAAATTCTTCATTCATGCAATATTCTTACGATATAAAATATTTATAAAGAAATAGTTACTCAACATGATTGTGCTATGCTCCAAGAAGATGCATATTCTATTCTAGGGAAGGTGGTCTGAAAACGACCTTTTCTTGAACCTGTTCAAAACCAAGTTCATGACACTCTGTCGGAAAGCTAACAATATCTACTTTGCATTAATATTGAGAGAGGAGCCTTTGTCTCGAGTAAGTGTAATGGAAGATCACGGAGTCATGGTTGATTCTGGCTTGCAGTTTTTCTGATCATGTTGGTAGGCTGGTTAAACCGTCATTTCGAATGTTGTGTGTTGCATCTCGCTTAACCAGGGAGTTTGAGAACCCGCCCCGACTGTTTTTATTAAGTTATACTGTTCGATATCCCGGTCGCAGTTAAAATATGCCTCAGTTGTCTGTAATCGGAATCTCTAAAAGTCACTCATTGGAGATCGAACGTGTGCAAAGAAGTTTGTTTCTATCTTGAAACATCGCTGCATATAAAAGAGGATGATCACAGTTTAACATATGCAGTCCGCGTTAGAGCGTCGAGAAGAACCTCCGGCTTCCACTGTCAACGAGCAATCAAGCCTTCAGACGCAACTCTTGCCCAACGCTATGCCGACAACGTCGTTCGCTCCTGGCCAAGTCGGAAACCAAGAGCGCGCCATGACGGGGCAGCAGTCAAGTCGTCTGCTCTGCTGGTCGAAGACCCCGAAGTTCCGATGGCAAGTAAAGACCCGCAAAAAGAAGTTGACAGCGACACCGACAACCTTCCACGGCCCGACGACTTCCCAGGCAAGCTACCTTCTGGTTTCCCCATGGTCTCAGTAGACAGGCCCTTCAAAATCGAACATAAGTTTAGGGGAGGCATCGCAAAACGAGTACGATAAAACCTATGCCCCGCATCGTGATAGACGGCAGGCGACGACAAGACACACAGTAAGCGACTTGACCTCCTGAAGAAGCCGATACTAGTACGCAATACGGTGACCCTGTTTCCCTTGTATCTTGCCGCTTTGTTTCAGTACGCTGCCCAATATAAATAGTGTAAAATGGCCACTTTTATTTAGGTTAGCTTAATTTCTAGACTGAGGAAACGGGAGCTTGAAAATCAGCCTTTGAAAAAAACTAAAAACATTCGATATAACTTTTTTTAGGAGACTAAACTATCTTGCGAGACGCATGTCAATGATATGCGCGCTTTTTTTGAACGTTTTTTTTTCATATCACGTAAGAGCTGTGTAGAATAGCGGCGGCGGTACAATTTTGATGAGAAATGAATAGAGGATTTTTTATATTCCCGGTATAGGAGTCAAATAAAAATGGCCGGGTTTGCGCGATGGAAGCGATTCATCCCCATGAGTCGTTTAAAGTCGTGTCTGTATACGCCCCCAACGCCCAACCGAGCTTACACTTTTTTTCACTAACCTTAAGCAGTACCTTAGTACGCCTGCACAGGTCATTGTTGCAGGGAAACTTTAACTGCGTTTTAAATACGCAAGACTGTTCGCACGCTCTTAAGTGTGACTCCAGCAAATCAAAATTAAAAAAAAGAAACTGCTGCGGAACTTTTGATTTTGTGGATGCTACGGAAGTGTGTAGGGTCCCCCAACTTGGATACAGGCATTAACAGGGTAGATGTCATGCATGCTTAGACCGGCTGTTCATGTCCAGTGAGCCACTGTTGCCGTCACCGCCTACGACGGTATCCCCGGAAGCTTTCTCCGACCATGCACTGGTCACTGCCCGTCTAAGATTTCCAGATAGTTCCCTCCCCAAGAAAGCGATTAAAAAATTTTTTTAATTTTTTTAATCCTTTCTTGCTACATTTAGAACGTTACCGTAACAAAGCAAAATATTAGAAGAACTGCCAAGAGTATTTATTTTATAACGAGAGAATACATATAGGAAGTTCGACGAGAGAGTATAATTCCAAGTGTGCTTATTTTATGGAGAATGATTTAAAAACCAGAATGTTTTATAACCCCACGCCGTTTATGCATTATAAATAAAAGCAATACATGC
>JAZHYW010015848.1:0-48817 GCA_037355805.1 Ixodes ricinus
TATTATTTCTTTTGTTACAAAATGAGCATTTGAGAAGTAAAAGGGTGCAGCTGTATTTCTATGTATTGATCAAATTGTCATGCACCGATTTGCAATGTATGAGAAATTATAGGTTTTCGTGGCGCTTTTGTATTGGCACTGCGATTAATTATGTGTCACGTGGTCACGTGACGTCATGGTGCCAAGACATGCTGTCAAATAATGTCACGTCACGTGGCCCCGTGACGTAGCCGCGTGACTCACCGCGTGAAGTCGACTTAAATTGAGAACGCCTCTAGATCTATTAGCGTTGTTGACAGCGTGACGTCACATGCCATCACGACTTCTCCTCGCGAGTCACGTGACACCATGACGTACTAGATTGTCGTGAGCCCGAGTCGACTGCTCTGGTTCCTTACAATGAGCGTCGCCAAACATTCGTGTTGGCTCGTGTTCAATCAAAGATGATACCGAACTCTAACAATGTCTAAAGCTCAACCAATGCTTTATTCTTTGCCAACCGCATCGCATGACTGTGGTGAACACTGACGGTATACTATAATTAGCGTCAGATCACGTGGCCGCTTGTTCTAATAGCGAGTTGAGGTGGAACAACTGTTTCTTTCCTCTATTTTTTCGCCATCCGCCATTGAGAGAAGAGGAAACCTAATGGGTGATTTTGCAAGTTATCAACGTCAGGGATCAGCTCTTAGCGGTGTTTACTGTAAATACAAACATTGTTGCACGAACTATTTTACATGTATACATCATTGAGACACCCAAACATATTTTCGTTGTTGCTGAACTTTCTCAGAAAGTTGTCCCCGAGAATAGAAGCATTGAAAAGGCTAAATATGGCCTATTAATTCGACGATGAACAGAACTGCACGTGTACGGCAGGGGTACCTGAAAAGAAAGATTATTGTAGCCTCAGAGAGACAGCCGAACGTTGGCAGCCGCCTAAATTCTCGAAATATTGTTTAAACTTCGCAGTTTTTGGGTACAAAATAAAAGAAATGAAGAATTACTGTTAACAAATGACACGAATATAATTGTCGAATTGGTACCCCCATACGGACGAGGGAGTCCCTCAGAATTAAAAAGTATTTTCTGGAGGGCATCGTAAAACGAAAAGAAGGGGGGGGTGGGGTCTAAAAACATACTGTGGTGTAAAGTTTCCTCTGCTTCACATCTTCGGCACAGACCAGACCGCGTGATCCTGCAAAGCTATTTCTTTTGCAAAATCAGTCCTGCCAGAAAGCCCGTTTTCGTGGTGTCAAACATTCGCGCCGTTACTCGCGACGCAGCATCAAGCAAGAATAATTTTTGTTTCTGAATACATGGGTTGCACTCGTGCCACTAAATAAGCTACGCTTCAGAGTAATGACATTTGGCCATGTTGTGGCTTAAAATCATGGTCCCCAGTTTTCTGAAGCTTTATCTGAAATCACAGGAAATGGTTTTCCGTCCTCGCTCCACAAATGTTTAAACCGTTCTTGACAGAGCAAAGCAATATCACATGAGCTTCCTAACACCGAATCTAATGCTGGGAAAGTCGCACTTTTGAATCATGACGATCGGCAGTTGAGTCTGCTTCCACAAGCCCCAAAATGGCGGCGCCCACAACAATGTCGGGGAACAGAGTGCCGATACTCTAAGCGCAGTTAATGCAGAGTGCATTTTGCACCACCGGATTGAATTTTCTAAGCAAAAATTGAAAGATGTTTACAATCCCCTGTAACGCCGAATTAAAGCGCAGCTCTTGAGGTGAGAAGGGTACATCTTTGGCGAGAGCATCGCGTGTAAATTAAGCGGGAATTAAGCGGGGCAATTCTTTCCCCTAACTAGCGGGGAATTTTTTCCACTAGATTTAGCGGGGAAACTTTTTCCGCTAAATTTAGCGGGGAAATTTTTTCAGCTAGATTTATCGGGAAAATTTTTCCGCTAAATTTAGCGGGTAATTTAGCGTCATAATGATGACGTCATCGTCATCACGATGACGTCACCCTCATCGTCATCGCGCGGTTACGCCGATGGCGACGGCGACGCCGCTCAAGCCGGAAACGGGCGCCTAAGAGCTGCGCTCTAAAATAATTCTCAATGACCACTAGGATATAGTGCGATGATGACACTAGCAAACCATGTTAAACAGTTCAGCTTTCTGGTGAAATGTGATGTTCTCAACACAATACTCGGTTTCACTTTAAGCGTGAGCGTAGCAGAACCTACAAGAACGAGCTCCGGGCTTTCAGCGTCCTTGCCAAGCACGCGTGCTCATGCAGTCACTGTTAAAGACCACATGCTCGCTCCTGTAGCATCGGCTGCGTCTGGACTTAAAGGAACCCTGCAAAGCGTTTCTGGCCATTTATTTTTTCTTAATTTGCATCGCGTTCGCTCGAGCTAGTGAGCGGGATTCTAGCAACACATAAAACACAAAATAAATAAGAAATCTGATGTATTTTGAACCTAATAGGTGAAAGACGTTAAGAATTTTGAGCACATTTTCTTTTGTTGATGACGTTCTTGGTCTGAACCATGAGAACTGAAACGACAAGAGCCTGCAACAACCATGCGCTATCGTCCTAAGTGTTGGAAATTAACATTCATTAATGAAGAATTGAACGCCCCACCAGTTTACGGATGTTCCAAGCGAACATCTGAGTGAGATTCACGTGCTTCAAAGGATGTCGTCATTATCCGACGCTCTAAGACTAATGTCGTCACTGAACGCTCGTGTTTGACACTGAGAGGCACGCCTTTGGAAGCAGCATTTGGTTTTCTTCGTCCCTTTGCAGTGCCCCTTTAAACTGAAACGAAGCATAGCAGAAGGGGATGTCCAAATTGACAAGTTTTGCAGTATATATAGGAGTATTGCGATGATATGCGGTAGCCGAATAGAATTCTAGAGCGCGCATGACTGATAAAAAACTGAGTTGTAAAATGAGGTCCCAAAACAAGTGCACGTAAAACCGAATATAACGTTAACCTCCCGAGACAGTATTTTGCGAAGTTTCGAGCTCATGCAAGCTGTTGTCCAAATGTGATCTAAATTAGAAATATATTGTCTGTTCTTCGCCCTATTTATGTGTAATTAGGAACATCGTTGCACGTATCTCTATTAGAGAATACGGACCACAACCAACCAAGTCCTAAACAGTTAGGAACCCGACGTTTCAAAACCGATGCGCTTTTTTCATCAGGGGCGACTATTTGCACGTGGAGAGCATCAGCTTCTTTTCCATCTACAGTGTGTCGTTTGCTTCACTGACGTTTTCTTTTTCAAGTGCCCTAGTCCGTTGACATACGCCGATGGTTACGTGCCTGTCGGCCTATTTAGCCTGACCTATTGAAACGTCGGGCTCCTAACTATGTAGGGTTTGGTCGGTGAAGGTCTGTATTTCTCAATGTTTTGACCCCACCAAACGGAGTTCCGTCAAACGTGTTTACGCTTTAAAAATGCATCTCTATATATTCCTTTTTGCAGTAAGGCGTCCTGTATAGAATTAATTAGAAGAATACCATTTATTATATTTCTTTCTGCACAATGCGGGTATTTGTCTTCAGATCGATAATGTGAGCACACAGTCCTTCTTGGAATACCCCGCGACCCCGTTTCACACTGCCAAACAGCGAACATAAAAACACATTCCCGCAGACTCAACAGATGACGCATTTTTAAGTATCGTCCTCCCGTGTCGGTGTCAAGCGGTTATGTGAGCTTCATACAATCAAATGTATTGATGACAATAAAAAATATATATATTTTTTACTGCCTGAAGATATGACAACATAAATAAAGGGACGATCACCCTAAAGATCTACATCACAAGTAAATGCACCACCAAATTATATAAAATACGCTCTGCAAATTTCTTCCGGCGTTTTTATCCTCGGTAGGCATGTCTATAAGTGATTTGGGGAAACCTTAAACAATTTTTTTAAGCTGATTTAAAAAAAACTTATGTGCTCCTGACGCATATTCAACTTCTCAAACATATAGAAGTATGTTGCCTCTTTTATGTGATGAACAACAATTTTATGTGTTTGTGGGCTGTACGAAAACGAAGTACAAAGAGGCGCGTGGCGGAACTATGATGATTGCGCACGCATACCGTCAGAAAGTGACCAATTAAGTAGCTGCAATGTCGAGTAGAGTACGAAATACTACTTTGTTTTATTTAACAAAACAACAACAACAAAAAATATAAAGGGTGATGCTTTTTTTTTAAATTGAACTGACCAACATTTTGTCAAGAACAAACCTCAAACGCCAAACTATGTTGGAAATGTTCAGTTCTGTACGCGCTATTTTAAGACAGATCCTATTTCAGTACGAAGGTCACTCTTTTCTGCATGATTATTCGCCTGCATCATGGTGCTGAGTGTAAACAATGTTGCTCAGAAAAGCAAGCGTTGTGATTGTCGCTCAGTGTTTCGATAAAAAGTAGACTGAAAGGGTTTGTCCTAAACCTTTCTTGACATTTTGAAAATATTATTGCTTTTAGCGCAGTTGCGTCGTCATCATACATATTGTGAAACGTACTTTATAAACTAAATTTCAGGATATATATGACAAGGACGTGCCTATTTCATGATTTTAAGTACCGCAATTAATTCCCAAGTTCAAGAGCACGACAGGATTAGATTTTTAATACTGCGACGCAAAGTTGTACCAATCACGGGTATTTTAGGCGACCTACCAGACTGATAACCTTTCGATTAAAATAAAATTTATGCGACTTAGGTAAAAAAAAGACGTCTAATCATATAAGATAATCTATACTAAATTTTACCTTAGGTCCGAGCGCGGCCGATGCTATGAGCCGAAGGGTCAATCAAACTGCGCAAAAAGCGTGACGTCATGGCGTGCTCTCTGCGCTTGATAGGACTAGCCGGCGTAGGAGCACGCACAGAGAGACGGCGAATAGCGGCTGGTCCTATCAACTGCAGAGAGCACGCCATGACGTTGTGCCTTTTTCGCTGTTTGATTGGCCCTTCGGCTCATAACATCGGCCGTGCTCTAACCTAAGCTGGAACGAAGTATAGCTTTTCTTTTGCTGTTTCATCGAAATTAAATAACGAAATTTATTTTTGGTACCTGAAAATAAAAG
Source organism: Ixodes ricinus (assembly GCA_037355805.1). Lineage (NCBI taxonomy): Eukaryota > Metazoa > Arthropoda > Arachnida > Ixodida > Ixodidae > Ixodes > Ixodes ricinus. The sequence goes on from JAZHYW010015848.1 coordinate 5,091, forward strand.
TGGATTATACGAATGATGAAAAAATGTGTACAGTTACTCGTTTCACTGTTGAAATAGTGCCTATTGCCAAAAAAAACGCGGAAAATAAATTCTCAGTTTAGCGGTTCAAACCGGTTCGAACCGGTTCGAACCGGTTTGAACCGTTATTTTTTGCTCCCCGGAACTGAACCGGAACTGAACCGAAAGCCGTGAACCCGAACCGGAACCGAACCGATAAAAATATCGGTTCGACACTCTGGGAAGGACACTTGAAAGCAGCGACCTCGAGCTCTTGTCTCTCGCGGTTGTGGCATTGGCTGCAATGATAGCTCCACAGTGCTTCTGCAACGTGCATTCCACACGACCAAGATGACCGTTATTTGCAGACGTTAGGTAAGGTAGGAGCTAGATCTCAAAGATGCGGTGATCTCTGCCAGCCCCCCCCCCCTCCTCGGATGCGCTGCGAATAGCCCGCTCAAATATAGCACCTTGAGGTGGCGCCATTGCTGGGTACTGACGGTTATTTCTACTTACCGGTTCTTTCGAGCGAATACTTCTGCGGGGTGAACCGAACGCTCGTGGTACCGGCATGGCCGCAAAGGACATTACGTTCAAGATATGTAGGCCATAGGACGTTCAGTCCTCAGAGATTACTACTATACTTCGTTTCAGCTTCCGTCCGAGCGCAGCCAAAGTCACGTGTGGCCGGAGCCAATCACACGCCGGCAATAGGTCACGCGATCTCGGCTGCACTTTTGTATCACTCCGCTGCGCCGCTGGTCGCCCGCGTCGCCCGCGCTGGCCGAGTATTTTGTCTGCTACGGGTGTATCAATGATATCGTCTGCTACAGGTTTAAAAAGTGCCCTTTCACGTTCTGAAACTTAGTCACATGGGATGTCAGTGCGTAGGCTGGCCGCTGGCATCTGTGTCCGAGCTTTCCACCTGTTCGGCATGGTTTCGAGATGTAAGTACACGTTGCAAGGTCCCGGATGACCCGGCCGTTGATGTTTCCTTGTATTGTTTGGATATACCAGGGCTCGAGGCGGAGTCCTTTCCACCAGCTTCTCGGCGTTCAATGTGCTCGGCAGGTAAAGGGGTGCCCTGATTTCGCCGCGTATTTGAATTGTTGTGTCCCGGACGCTTTGCTTGTTTACAACGCATTCGCGGTACGACGCGGCCGGAGTCTCCTGCCGAATTGGAAAGTAGACATTCATCACGACCTCTCGCGCTTGACGCCCAAACGTGCCTTTGCGAAAGGGCGTTTTGAAGCGACTCGGTGAGGAAATCAGCGACGCACATGATTCGGTGATTACGGGAACGAAATCACTCAGAAAAACCGAGCGCTGCAGCCGTGTTGCCAGCGGATATACATGCTTTCATCAAACCACATGCATTTATATATATTAATAGAAACATAAACTTCAGAGATTTGATTCCTTTAGTTGCAATCATTCTCAGCATTACACATCTGGAACATTGTGCGGTTTTTACGCACAAAACGGTTATTTTAAAATAATTTACTTGTGCGAACTACTATGTGGTGCGTAGGAATGCTCTTCTCGAAGTTGCGAACCGTCTTTCAGCCTTTGGCTGCGCTCGGACGGAAGCTGAAACGAAGTATAGGCGAGATATGCACGCGTTGACGCCACCAAGCGGCAGGCTCGCAACTACAGTACCCTTGACCGTGATTGAACTATTGACGTCACGAGCGCGATACGCACTCCGCTTCTTTCTGACCGACTTTGAAGCAAGGGGTAGAGAGCAAAGAGAGCTCGCGCTCACGTCATTTCGTTTCCGCACCTTTTTGAGCTGCGCTCGAAGACCTACCTCCGGTCCAATGCTGCTGCACTGCGTTGCTCTATCTCTGTTGCCATCTAATGTGAGTAATTCGAATGCTTTGGAATATATTTTGAACACGGCCATTGTTTCTAGTGTAGAATAGCAACCACCCATTTCATTATTTTTTTACTGAGAACAACAGTTGGTGAGTTATAGTAACACGCCACAACAGACAGACGATCCATGACACTGCAACCAATAGGTATGCAGCTAACACATGAACGCGCCACACAGCTTTAAACTCTGTTGAAGGGTTAACACTTCCATACTGCTCAGATTCTTGTGCGGTGTCCAAACGTGCAAAGGCGCATAGACGCAGCACTTCGGCGTGCCAAGACATGTCCTTTAATCGCGCCGCCTGACCGCGAGGCACATTCGATGAGTTGTACCTTTTTCATTTGGTGCTGCGCTTTCGTAGAACATTCTACGCATTCTCGAAGGCAGCTTCAGCCGTTTGCGCAAGGTTTTGAAATATGTTTACGGAGAATAATGACGATCGAGCGGAAAGCGCAGCCAGCCAACCTCTGCAACGCTTCATCCGGCAGATTTATTAAGACCGAATATGACTAATTTGGAAACTCGGGTGGCCGCATTCGCGTAGAGGGAAAAGCAAATCCAGTAAACTGTCATGGTGGTCAGGAAGTGGGAGAGGTGAGGTCTTGTGGCAGAGGACCTGCCGCGTTACTCCAGCCACCGCGGTTCGATGCCGCACCGATCCCGCTGTCCTGTGGAGTGAGTATTCACCGAACTTTGTTTGCAAACAAGCTCGCTATCGTCCCCCTTCCCCTCCCTATCGGCGGACCCCGGCGCGCTTCCGGTCTACCTGTTCCTTTCCATTTGTCTCACATCCTTTTGTTATTTCTTCTATACTTTCTACAATGCGCGCTGTTTCTTACAGACGTATTACAGATGCTTCTCCGAAAGAAAATCTTCTTACCCGATCGCTGTGTGTTGTTGAAGAACACATAATTGCACTACCGGAAGTGTACTGGAGCACCAAATAATGTGGAGCCCTCGGCGTATCAACTCCCGCCGAACGGAGTGAATAGAAGAGGTGCTCGGCGCGTGACGGTGATAGCAGCGAAAGCCAGTGTACGCATGGAAGGCTGCAATTTTTCGTGCGGCCATGCGGAATGCTGCAGGGGCGTTGGATAGATGAACGGTATGCATGGCTTGCACGTGACGTCCCTCTTCCCACCTTTTTGGTGGCCAGAAGCGGCTTGCTAAAACAACGGGAGTCACGCTGTCATGCACCCTTTGCCCCATTATGTCTGAACATGTGACGTCCCTACAAGCTATGTATAGGCTAAACCCTCCGTATAAGGTGGTAGCTTGCACCATGGCAATGGAGTGGTTGCAGTAGTTGCCCTCGGTATCTTTTTCTTTCTTGGCGCTGAAGCCTCTCGGGAAAGTTGTCGAGGATTCGGCTGGCGCGCCTTCCTAGAACTCGGATTTTGAGGCGCTTCCAGATCTCACATATCTGATTTAGATGATTGGAGCGCTGGAAAACGACCAGCCGAACGTGCCATCAGTTTCTCACTGTGCACAGTGTGTGAGTACTAAAGCACGGCAACAATTGCAATTCTTCTTCTTCTTATTGCTACAAGTGTGATGTAGAAAAAAACAAAGAACAACAAAAAACTTATTTTTTGTGGAGTCGCGTTTTCATAGGTCATTAATACGATGGGTGAGCAGTACAGCATCATGACTTGTGCTTGCATGAGTACAACGACCTCTTCTTTTCACTTGTGATAAATATAATCTTTATACAATTGCAAGCATGGCGCCCCGAATGGTACCCTATGTGTGCAAGCGCATGCAGCGTGCGCATTATCATAGGTTTAGCAACCTTGAAATTGCACCGGCTTACCCGCAAGTGCGGAGACATGGCGGCGGCCAGTTGTCTTGCTTGCAATCGTCCATGGACCTTCTTCACAATGAAGCTGCCATCTTGAGTTATCGTCACTTACAGTGTAGGCCAAAAATATTGTTGGACCCTCACCCCGCCAATTGAGGACATTTTGTGTATAAGCGTAACCGCCACCTATTCTCGGTTCGTCTCCGCTCTAATTTTTTTCTACACGCATGTTTAAATGTTTTATTGGTTTTTCGTCGCCCATACCGGATATGCCTACCAGGTGGCTGAGGACGAGAGTAAACGGAAAAAAGGTAAGTAATCGCGCACAGGATGAGGACTGCGAAACAACTCTTCCAGAGAGCGGACCTTCCGTACGGTCTCGTTGATTTTCATCGTGCCTTCATTGCGCGTGCCTGCTCGTAAACCACGAACGGCCAAACTGTTATCGAACCAATGAAGCTCGTACCGAGGAAACCCCTGAAAATCCACCATATCATGCTCACTCAGTAAGTGACTCTATAGCGTTTCTAATTCTCAAACGAGCCTCTCTGGTGAGTAGTATTGAAAAAATAAAAATGTTTCTAAAATGAACTTACCGAAGTAGGTTCGTCCTCGTTGCACGAATAGGCGGTGCACTAAAAATAATACAATAAAAAGTGAGTAGGAAATAAACCATGACCAATAATTTTGCAACGGTCGCATACTGTCACGAATGACAGACGATGAGGCAGGAGAAAACGGAATGAACTAAAGATTTAATGGGGGCGAACTTGTACCAGAAACGTCAAGAAAGCAGGCCCGAGCATCTACGGCGGCAGCAGCAGGCCACGGCGTGTGGCTCACTGCTGCCACCGTTAGCTAGCTATCGCGAGAGAGAATCAGCGAAGGAATTGGCCATACGTGGCTCGGCGCTTTATTTACTATACTTCGTTTCGCCATATGTTGTACCGCAGCGAAGGCTAGCAGCGCGAGCCCATAGCGTTGGCAGCTGCCCTTAATGCATGCACGAGAGCTTGTGCCGCCGAGATGTGCCCCAGAGCAAGGAGCTCGCGCTTGTAGCCTTTCCTGCAGTACATCATAAGTTGAAACAGAGTATAGGCTTGTCATCTCGAATATTCGGCCTAGAATGTTCGGGAAAGAGTTAGGGCGAGACTGAACAGGCAAGGTCATCTGGCCTCCTTCTCTTTTACGCTCGGGGTAAGAGTATACACGCATCTTTCTAGATGAACGGAGAAGCGTATCTTCTCGATCATGCAAGCGGCAATATACAATCCGACTAGTAGGTCTCTGTTTTATGTAATCGTAAATTCGAGTTATAGTAGCTGAAAGCAAAAATTAATAGATTTATTAGAGCCTGCTGTAGTGACTCGGCATAAATTGTCTCCCACTAGGGGGCCAGACCGTATCTTGTTTTCTCGTTACTTATATTAAATACGCCACGGCAGTTGGAACGAGGGTGCGGTAGAAGCAGGCTGTATGTGTTGTCTCGATCTCGGACTACACCCAGTAAGGTGCAGTTACAACTGGAGACAAAAAGGCGATGACCAGACAACATGCCAAATTTTTACTCGGACGAGGAGACGTTCGACGACTACCTCGAACGCTTCCGGAATTTCTTTAAAAAAAGGGCCATAACCCCCCCCCCCCCTTTCAAAAAAAAAAAAAAATGTGGTGGCAAAGTTTTTGAAGTTTGAACACTTAAAGACTTGCTGGTACCCGAGCTTCAAACTTACAAGAGCCTGTCAGAACTAACATAGGTGCTCAAGAACCACTTCTCGCCGACCATGTCCACCATTGTGGAGCGAACGAAATTCCACCTGAGATAACAGGAGGCAAGAGAAAGCCTAGTGGATTTTGTCATTGCCCCGAAGAAGCTGGTGATGACTTCTGACTACTGTGAATTCCTTGACACTGCCCTCCAAGACCGGTTCTTCGCGTGTTGCCTCGACACCGAGATTCAGTGACCGCTTCTCGAGATGGATGGAAACTCCTAGTTCGGGGACGTGTACGAGGCTGCACGACAAAGGAGCTCCTACACTGCAGAGCAACGAGCTGCAACGACAGAGTGGCGCAGACACCACTGGGATGCATCAGTTATGGTACCGACCGGACCGTGAGCAGCGACGACAACCAGGAACTAAGTGCTCTCGATGTGATTCTTTGGCGCATGAGCCGTGTAAGTGTCATTTTTTTCAAAACAAAGTGTTTCAGTTGCGTAAAAAACAAATATTAGAAATATGTGTAGAGAAAGGCAGACAAAGGGTAACGCGAAGCCGCCTAATGATGGTCCCCAAGACGTGTGGATTGTCAGCTGTAACGTTGTCGCAAGGGTGCCACCTGACGCGACAACTATAAAAGTGGCAGGACGTGATGTATAATTGGAAATAGATACTGATTCGGAGGTTACCCGTATGCCCGAGAAAGCGTGTCAAAAGATTCTACCTCAATGAGCGTTAAAGCATGTAACCTCAGCTTGCGTACCTACACTGGAGAAAAAGCTAACGTTGTCGGAGACGCAGATGTCGAGGTAGATATCGGTAATTTCAAGCATGTCCTGCTTTTAGTGGTGGTAAAGGACAGCAATGTGCGGCTTCCAACGCTGCGTGGTGTAGACTGTCTGCAGAATATAAAGCTGAACTGGAGGTCCGTTTTCCCAATTAGCAGCTGAGGAAACTCCTGATACCTTGAAAAATGATATTTTCTTCAGTTTTTAAACAAAATTTTAGAACAATAACTGGGTTCACTGCGAACCTCGTTTTCAATTATAATGCTCAGCGAGTGTTCTGCAAGAATAACACCGTTCCGTTTTACTTCAGAGAGGCTGTTGAATTTGCGTTAAGGGGCATGGTGGACGAGGGTATCTTGTCGCCTGTAAAGACGAGTGACTGGGCAACTCGACTGGTGATTGTTCCGAAGTCCGGCGGAAAGATTAGTATCTGTGGCGATTGTATTATATCAGTAAGTCCCAACTTGCGTACCGAGCACTGCACCTTGCCGTTGGTGGACGAGTTGTTCGTGACGTTCAGGGTATGCCGCGAGTTTACTCTTCTTGACTTGCGACATGATAGCAGCGCGAGAAAAGCGCTGAATGTGACCGCGCACCTCGGCATTCTTTTTTTTTAATTTTCGCGATTGCCTTAAGTTGTTTGAAATGCTTCGGGAACCTTTCAGTCCGCAAGTGATAAAAGTTTGTTTGGGTTGCAAACCGCTGCGTGCTACATCTACGATATGTTGATTGGAGGCGAAAGTCATGACGAGTGCTTCGACAATGTAAAAGGGGTGTTCGAACGGCTTGCCAAGCAAAGTGTTAGCTTCAATATATAGAAGTGCAAGTTTTTTGTACCAGATGGGAAGTAACTGTAGTACGTGCTTGTCAGAAACGGTCTTCGACCGTGTGCCCAAAAGGAGGAAGCGGTTAAAAGCGCCACGCCTCCAACAAATGTTCACGTGCTTCGAAATTTTTAGGAATGTTAAACTTCTATTCGAAGGTGCTGCCAGACCTGGCAACACTGTTACGACCTCTGTATGATCTGCTGAAAAAGTGGGCCGACTGGCTGTGATACAAAGACTGTGAACAGCGTGTGAGAGAAGCTAAGAAGCTTCTTTGTAGTGCCGCTGTCTTGACGCTGCATTGCCCAAGCAAGCCTGTTCGGTTGACCTGCGATGCGTCTAATTATGGCGTAGGAGCAGTTTTGGCTCATGGGGTGAGCAAGGGTGCTTATAGACCGGTCAAATACTCCTCAAGAATGGTGACGACGGCTGAGCAATACTGCTCATAAATATAAAAAACCGCTTGCCATCGTATTCGCCGTCAAGAAGTTTCGTAAGTACCTTTTCGGAAGGAAGTTCACACTATTAACCGATCATTATCCTCTCACCACACTTTTGAAGCATTGGCAGAAGTCAGCCACCATGAAAGCTGCACGCATACAGAAATGGCGACTACTGTTAGCGGAGTACGACTTTGTGATCATGCTCGCAAAAGGTACCAAGATTGTTCACGCCAACACCCTTCCAATACTTCCCCTACCCGCTAAGACAGAAGACTGTGACCAAGTGAACTACTTTTCACTGCTCGAGTAGGTTCCTGTCACCAGTTGGGCAGTGCAGCAAGAGACTAAGAAGGACCCGCTACTGCCTCGGATTATCGAACTGACAAAATAGGGAGAGGCAAAGAAAATAGACGATCCGGACTTAATTCCCTTTGATCAGGGAAAAGATGCGTTGTCTCCTGGCCAGGACTGCTTGGCATGGGAGACGCGAGTGGTTATTCCGAAGTTACTGCACGCTGTGATCATCCATCTTCTGCACGAAGGACACCCAGGAGCATCTACATGGAAGATGCTTGCAAGACAGCTGGTCTGGTGGAGTGGACTAGACGCTGCAATTGAGAACCTGGTGTGAACGTGCGACGTCTATCAAGCAACGCAAAACAACGCCCCCCCCCCCCCCCGTGCACCTCTTCAACGTTGGCCGCAGTCTGCTATGGTGTTCGAAAGTGTCCGCATAGAATTTGCAGAGAAGGACCAGTCAAACATTATATACCTAGTGAATGATCACTTAAAAGAGTTGGAGGCTATTGTAAGTCATGCCTGCTATGACCACCGGGCACGGCATCGAAAAGCTGCAGATTATATTCTTGTAGTTTGGTTTGTCAGAGAAATGGTCACCGATACTGGACCGCAACTGGTCTCGGAAGATTTCCGGTCGTCCATGCGAGAAAATGCGATCCTGCAGAGGACTACGCCCCCTTACCACCCGGCATCCAATGGACTGGCCGAAAGTGAAGTTCAAACGGTGAACCAGCCCCTTCTGAAGCAGCTACTGGGGGACAGGGTATGGATGACAAGAGGAGCATACAGTTGAAGCTATCATACATTTTGTTCCAGTACCGAGAAACTCCGTACGTGGTAACTGTAAAGACGAAGGCACGAACGCCACGAACGCGTATCGTTTTGCCGAAACCCGGTTTTGTTAATGTGCGGCGAGAAAAGCAGCATGAAGCCAAAAAGAGGGCTGATGAACATACAAGTGGAATGTAAAGCCGAGGACAAAGTGTGGGTGCGAAACGTAAGAGGCGAGGAGGTAGGATGGGCTAGAGGAAAGACAACGAATAAAATTAGAACTCTCAATACTTGGTGCGAGTTGCTGGTAAACATCCCTTTGTGCACAATAAGCACCTGAGGCCAAGAGCCCTAAACGGTTTTGATGCAAGAAGAAACTCGCCAGTAGACCACGGAAAGACAAAAGTGCCTACGGATTCAGATAACTCGGATTCGGAGATTGAGAACTACTCCGATAATCCTGACGACAAAGAACCTTATTTTTCTGGTTCTCCTGTGGCGGCAACGCAAAGTGAACCAAGCGCAAGCTGAAGGCGTAGCTCATGGACCATTAAGCAGTGTGACAGGCTTACGTATGACCACCTTGGCATATCCACTTTGTTGCTTGTTGCATTGTGTTACTGTGTGTTTTGACTTAGTGGGGGGAATGTATTGACGCTGCATGAATTGCCTCCCACTGGGAAGCCACAGCGTATTTTGTTTTCTTGCTACTGATCATAAACGCCCCGCTGCAATTGGAAGGAGGGTGAGGTAGAAGCAGGCTGTGTGCGTGCTCTCGATCTCGGACTCCCACTAAGGTGCAGTTCCAACACCCACAGAAAGAGAGCTAGCGTACGGGGGACTTAATGATAGCTATTCACTTTTTTCCTCGCAGCCCCTGCTTCTGTATTATTCCTGTGGTCAAATGTTTTAAAATATTTTCCACGCAAACAGAGATGACAGCGCACTGAGTTATCCACGCAGAGGAACGGGGTTCGGACAACAGTTAACCTTGTTCTTTCCCTTTGTTAATCCACACTCTTCAAGACAGTTCCAGCTCATTCTTGACTGTCATCGTGTGTTCTGGTTGGGAAGATTCCCAAAAGTACCTCGTGTGCAAAAGCAACGGTAACGTGCAACTTCTGAGCAGTAGACTTTCCGTCGTATTCGCAAGATATACTGTTTCCCTTTTTGACGTAGTCTTAAAATGCCGGACTTGGATGCAAAACGTCTATATGGGTGTGTTCTGAGCGTTCAAAATATGCAGTAATACCTAGGGGTAACGCCAAAGCAGTTACAACACTTTCTTTGATTCCCCGTTGCCTTGAAGGTCAGTCAGTTAGCTAAACGTATGGTGCCTACGTGCTTTCCGCGTGATGACGTCAAGGAGCTGACATGTCGCCGGCCGTATTCGGGGTGGTGTCGCAGTGACGATAGTGGAAGCAATACACGCCTGTTTGGCGGCAGGTCGCTCTATAGCTCTACAGTCCACGGCAGCTATAGCAGCCAGGACTTCGGATGCCATGACGACATCGACGCTCGCATTCTATCGCGTGATTTTTTTCAGAACTTCTACGGCCAACCTTCAGGGACACGACATGCGAGCGCATGACACTCCGGCTTCTGCGACGTCATTGGTTACCGCTTCGGAACGCCTTCAGAAGCACAAACGGAATAGGACGCTAAACACACCAATCGCTGACGTAGCGAAAGATAGCGTGAGCTTTAAAAAATAAATGTACGACTTACAACGTTCTTCGGTATGAGGGCAGCCACATGGTCACTGCATTGGCCAGATTCCGGACCAAACTCCGGGCAGAAGGTCCTGTCCTTGCTGTTTTGACAGTATTCGGTGGCGTTCTCTAGTATATGTTTACCAACTAAAAAAAGAAGACAGAATTAGTTTATCCTTTCCAAAAATAGTATGCATCACTCTGTTACTAGAATTGATGAAAGCAGAATATTTACCGGGATTTGGAATGAGCTTGTAGAGCTCCCTTAGCAATGGAGCGATGCTGTGGAAGAAGTGCCCATTCATGTCTTCTTGGAAGATGTAGTCTATGAAGCACTGTGGACATATTTCAGTCAAAACAATATACTACCATCTCGCAAATGGTATTCTAAAAGCGAACGGATATAAACGTTCGAGCTATGAATGCAGTAAGCCTGCAGGACACATTCCCAACTTACTTCCAAGAATTCCAGGAATTCCGCCTCTTTCTCTAGCTGAAATAGATTGATAGATACATAAAGTAGTTTGTACTTAAAACAATTATTTTTTTAAAAGGATAAAATAAATAATTTCCACTGAAATTATCAAGGCGCAGGATCACATTCTAAAGGTGTCGTTAGTCGAAGTCCTCAACATAGAGAAAAAGCTGGCAATCATTCTGAAATTCTGATATAGGACTTTTAAAGAGTTTGAACCTACACTGTCTGGTTATATCCCGCAATGCACTTTCACGAAAATATAAATTAATTAAGGCTAACTGTGCACTGGAGTCCAACCGAAACAAATGCCTGATAGAGCGATATCTCGTTAATTTGAACACCTCCGCGCCATAGAAATTATGTCCATCATGTGAGTCGTCCATAATAACGAATCAAGACCAAGTTCATAAAGAGTAAACAATTAACAAATTAGTAAACAATTAACAAACAATTAACAAGATAAGATAAGATAGCAAAAAATGCGGAGCCTTTCGCGTGTTCAGGCGCTTTTGTGTGTATTATCTTAACAAGAACGCGTAAGTGGAGTAAGTGTAAAATGGTAACTTCAAATTCTCTGCAACTTAAATTTGAAACATTCGCCGCCAACTGATGCTTTAGTTACTCCAATCAGATGGCCTTTGTTGGTTTGGCACGTAAAACCCCAAATTTTATGTTTAAGTTCTAATCAATTTTATCCGATGTCTTTATAGATTCTATCGAGGCTTGTGTCCGCCATTCAAACATTTTGCAATACTGCAATAATATCAAATTGTTTCGGCAGGTTTTACCTAGAAATTACTGTCTATTACTGATGAATCATGTTAATTCAGTGCGTAATTGGTGCTGACGCAATTTGTTAAAACCAAATCCTAATAAAAGTGTAGTTTTATCTTTTTTTTTCAAAAATATTCTATATTGTAAGTTTTTTGTACACTTATGAAAATTGACCCCTCCTAACGGTTCATTGCAGAAAATATCCAGAAGCATATATTGACCCAACACTGTCCTTCAATGAACATGTTTCCTACATTATGATTGCTGGTTTCCGCATGTTAGGTGTCATTTTTAGGATTACGCGTGAATTCTCATCGTCAGGTTGTATATTCAATTCATATTGTTCTTTGACACGTACAAAACTTGAGTTTAATTTTGTCTCTGGGGACTGTGTTAGTTTTACAAACCAAGCTAAACTCTAAAATCTGTGGAGACGTTTTTCTTTCTAATTGTGCATGTCCGTTACATTCATTCGCCGCTCTGTTTATGATGATTATGCAACAATTATAAAACGATGTCGTTGCCCTACACTGAGTGGGAAAAGACTTCATCGACATGTAATTTTTTTTTAATTTTATTTAACTGCTTGCAAAGTTTAATTGATTGTTCGAACCTTACGTCAGCTGTACGTATTTATATTTATGTAAAGGCCAGGATTGGGAGACATTTGCTTTAGTTCCCCCCGGAGCCCCAAGATGGAGCAGTGAGTGGAATATCAGAGTAACAGCGGAGAGCGGAGTCAGGCCGACTGAGACATTGAGCACTCTTCGTCTTCCCTTTCCATCTATCTTCTCCTATTGAAGCGAGAGAGTTGTTCGCGGGACCGCGGGAGCGATGGTCAGCTGGGTGGCTCGTTACGCAGGACGGCCAGTGGAGCAGTTCAGCCGTCGTGCCTAGGAGTGCAACGCGTCAAAAGCTACTCGTGGTAGAGATTTTTGTTTTTGCCAAGTTATGCTGGTAAAGAAGATTAAAAAAATTATAGATCCATTAGTTTTGACAAACTTTTGTTTTCCTTATTTAAATGTGAATAACAAGTGCATAACAACTAAACACTTCTAACAGATTGCAGCGAAATTGTAGTGTATCGGTATTTCGGGAGATCGGGATACAGGAACATTTATTTTTTAATATGTGTATGCGGTTTCGCGTGTACCCTGCAGTTAGAGCAATAAAGCACATTACCTTCCCATTCCGAAGTTCGGCCTCCTCACTTGAAGTATTCGACTCCGGGAGCAGTGCAGACTAAACAGGTGTTATATAGAGAACACATGCAACGTAAGGTGCTATTATTCGGCATGAAGAAAGCATTAAATAACGCTTATATTCGACGGCTACTAAACATTCTATCAAATTCTGATTCATATGACTTCGTAGTAATCGCTTCACGCCGATTTAACCAAGTTCGCAATTGGAAATATCTTACCGTTACAGTTTCAAAGCGGTCTTCTGGGCCTTCGCTATGAATATTATACCAGCGTATGAGATTCATGATTTTTTTAATTATTTAGTGAACAGGCTTTGCCTGTTCACTATCAGCACATCATAATAAGTATATTATGATGTGCTGATAATAATTACGTATTTTCTATGAGCACAGCATTTAAGTATTTATTCTCTATACAGTTCATTGGTCTTCACGGGGATAAACATTCATAAAACAATATTTCGCTTGTAGATCCACAAAACACGTTCACGTATAGAAAGAAGATTCTCATTTTCTACAGTAGCGACCCCTGAAGTTTAACAAAAATTTTTATCCGCCAACAGTTATGCTAAACTAAGACGTAAGCTAGCATAATTCCTTTTCTTTCCAGATGAAAATAAACTTGCTGGGAGGAAAGAAAGGGAAGCGAGGCACAGTGCTTTTTGGTAACTTATAAGGTTGCATGGCCTTAAACCGGCTTTCCTTCAAGACAGAAGCAATGCAAAATCCTTTCTTATGCTTGCAAACTACTAATTGGGCTTGGGGAGCGTATGATAGGATAACGGTCAGTCCGGCTAAAGAAGCTAACGACAATCATATATTGCAACGACTAAAACAACAGAGGAATATGAAAGTGAACATAAACGTTTAGTGGGGTGAACTTGTGCCAACAAGCTTCAGCAAAATGTGCCTTGCAGTGGCATCGGAAGAGGAGGCGGGGAGGGGGACATATTCCAAATGTTTAATGTAAATATTGCAATTGAGTTGGCCGAAAATTGCTCTCGTCCCCCTCTTCCTTTCTCTCACCGCCATCACCGTCAATGGCCGTTGCTACAGTTACCCATGAAGCAAGAGACCGACCAGGCCTCGAAATGTCGGGTCCATAATTAGTGCCTCCCTACCCCCTTTAACTGATTCCGAGGCAAGTATATAAATAGAGGTCCAGGAAGTTGTCACAAATCCTAGATCAAATTGACAGCCGGCATGTAACCAACCTCGCTTTGAATAAAGCTGTGAATGTGTAATAACCGATGGCAACCTATAATAATACCAAGAGGTGCATCTATCGTGTACAGGAATGGTGGGGGACTAGGAAAAAAGTTGTCCAAGCAGAGTTGACTGGTACACCAAACTCACCACTACAGGCACTCAGCAGTGGTGAACGAACGAAATAAAATCAAGTAGATACACAAGTAATACTACCGCAATACACAATAAATTACATATAAAATATTACGATATTACGTCCCTTGTTGAAAAAAATTAATAAACAACACTGATGATGGTCGACATTGAGCGAAATTAGCTTTATAATAATTTTGAAATTGAACACAACAAGTTATATAATACAAAACACTTTCCTAAAAATAACAATAAAAAATTATCCAAGCAATAAACAACACTGAAAATTGTTTACAACTAAAAAAATAGTCGCAAAGCTTATATATTATATATATATATATATATATATATATATATATATATATATATATATATATATATATATATATATATATATATATATATATATACATGAAGTAAGGTAAATATAAAAACAAGAAACTGGGAAAAGTTAATAAGTCAAAGATGCGTACCGTCGGAGTTACTAATACGAAGTTTATTGCGACGTTTCGAGCGGGGACCGCTCCTCATCAGGTAACGAGTGTACAGCCCGTGAATGTTTATATACCCCTAAGAAGAAATTAGACGGGGTAAAGAGCAATGAATATTCAGTGAATATTAAATTGCTCTTTAACAACTCTAACTTTTTCTTGTTAAGAAAAAGTTAGAGGTGTTTTCGTGTATACGTACATTGCTCACTACGTCACCATAGAACGATCGCAGCGCTCCAATCGGTCCCACTCGGGAATAATAGCCACGTGACTTCTGGCAACTCCCTCCTCCTCCACCTTTCCCCCTCCTCCACGGGACACCGTTCGGCCATGAGTCTCCGTGCTCATGTTACGGATTCGGTTTTGCAGCAGTTGAATTTCTTTTTTACTTTATTCAGATGCATAACTTTGAAGCAAAATATTGATTGGGGTAGAGTCCGGACACCATATTGAATTGCCTTGCAAATAACTTAAACTATTATTTTGTGGGTGTTTTTAAGTCGTTTAACTTTTATCTGCAAGATCATATTACGTAATATGTGAAAATTATTTTTTAGATATTCAAATATTCGTTTTTGCGCTTTTTTGGTCAAACTTAAAAAAATTAACGGTTTGATCATTTTGCTTCATGTTTCGGCAAGGTAAAACAGCCGTCGGATGGCAAAATAACATGATTTTGGTGTAATGCTTGTCCAAATATTAGGCGCTGGACGAAAAGAGCCGTCTGCGTGAAATCCTTATATTAAATATTTTGTTCACGTTCTGCCCGTTAAGAAACACGGCGAAAGAGCCCACGTACGCAACTGGCTTCGTAACACTACTGTTTGCTTCCGCAACAATAAAGTCGGTCTGCTATGGTCACCATCTTTACTACCAAGGCAGCGACGACGGAACTGAAGCGATAACATCACTTTTACAAACGTTATCGTGAGCAGGGCTAGTGGTGTTGTGTGAGGACAATTTTCAAGTAGGGCAAAATATTTCAAAAAACATTTTGATAAAAATTTAAAAACAATCACGTATTCGGAAACCCTTCAATATTGTCTAGCATTAGTAGAAAATTCAAAAATCTCGCCAATACTGCGATTGGAACATGAATCATAAAACCAATCGTTAAAAAACGATAATTAACAGTTGTTTTGTTCACTAGGACTTATACCTTATGTATCGGTTCCACTATCATCTAATGTCCGCCGAGCCTGATGAAGACATGCTTAAGACACCATCCGCGTTACTCTCACCCTTTTGTTTTACAAAATCTGTTTGAACTAAAATTAGACACCATGTATGTCTTTTCCACATTAATATTGTTATATATGCTAACCCTGGCTGAAGGTTATTTTTATGGCGCTAAACTTACATCGGCACACCTACACTCTGGCTAATTTTATTTTCCCTACTTCTGTCCTTAATTTAGATCGCTCCGCCAAACTGGTCAAACACAATTCTGCATCATAAACCATGTAGCAACGTTCTGAAATCCACGGACATTATCGGTATGGGACATAGAATGCTTCTCTGACAGCCATGTTTATGGCATCTTCATTTCGGCTCCCTCAATTTCTGCCTGACGACGTAAAACTGTTTCATGCTTTTGTCCGTGATCCTGCAGGATGGTACAACAGGGAGGGAGATAAGGCAGATTCATGTATCCATACTCACTGGTGTGACAACGTTTATGGTGGGGACAAAGGCAGCGCAAACGGGACACTCTTTCTATACTGTCCACAACAAAAAGAAGTGTACACACTTCTAAAATTTACGTGAACGTTGCGATGCACACGTCCGTTTCCAGTGAGGACACACACCGCGATTTTCTCCGAGCCTACTCGCTGCCGTCTCCTACCCTTTCTTAAATTCTCCCGTTCCGGTACAGCAAATGTTGCGACTGCAGGAAAGGTGTCCTGCGTGGACGGGTGTAGCCCGAAACAACCCATTCCCGTTAGAACCCATCCCGTTTTGACACATTCCCGAAACGACCTTCGCGTTTGAACCTGTCCCGTTTCAACCCATTCCCGAATCGCCTGCCCCATTTGAACCTGTCCCGTTTCAACCCGTTCCCGAAACGCCTTCTTAAATGAACCCGTAGCCGAAACACCCTTTACGTTTGAGCCCGTCCCGTTTAAACCCATTGGTATAATGCCCCGTTCATCTTCCGCGCACATTTTCTCCTTAGAATAGGTTCCGAAATTTTGTTAATGAAATTAATGCAAAGGTGTCGGCGAGCTATTTAGTTATGTTGTGAGCTAGTGTTTATTGTCAACGTATTTTTAAAATATACATCACTTTCAGACAAGCTCCAACAAAATATATTTCTACTTTAATCACTTGAAATGTTTCTTTCAAGATGGTCCCCAAAATGTGGAACTACGAAACGAACTATGTACACTACGCGACAACGTTACCTACCGCAAACACGATGTTGACGACATTTTAAATGTTACTTCCAGATGGTGTTAGAAGGTACCAAATTGTACCGCTTAGGTTAGTGGCCCAGATGAGCACTTTCAAAGACGCTAATAATATTGATGGCAGTCCTTTGATTCTTTGAGACAAACAGCGAAAACCAACAATCGCTTGCTCGCGCTAACAGTGTCGCGCTCTGTACAATAATGAAGTCTTAGAATAACGTAGGCAAGCACTTTGAGTAAACAAGAATTAGCGTTGCCTTAGGTTTTATATCGCGACGCTATTTTTAGGCTACCCAAAGCGCTTGCGTACGTTATTATAAAACTTCCTTATAGTGAACGGGATATTTTGAAGATTGAGAAATCATACAAGTTGACAGGGGGAATATGATTGCGACTTCATTTTCTTACGAGTTCAAGCACAAAACCCTCGCGCTCACAGGAAAAATTAGTAAACCACAAAATGCTGTCGCCTTTGTTGAGGAAGTCGACCAGGAAAATCGCATTATCAGAAAGGTAACACTCCAATTTTGATAGTTGGCGGCTGTCCCCTGGCCCGCACGGCACCACCATTTGCAAGCTACTGCAAATATATTCTTGTCAAGGTTGATTAACGTAGAAGTTTGGGCTAGTTGGTATGCAGACATAATTAAAAACCACACAGCGCGAATACGATGGAAAAATTAAAAGGTAACCGACAGGACACAGCGCTGTATCCTGTCGGTTACCTTTTATTTTGTTCTCGTTTTTGCGTTGTTTTGTTCTTAATTATGTCTTGTCGAGGCTTCATCCCGTTTGATCAGATCGATGAAGTTCCCTGATAGCCTTCCCTGATAGAGCTTTTTTCTTACGGTGCAATGTCTCCAAGTTTGATTCGGGAGAGGGAGAAGTGAGGTGAGCAAGGAGGACAGACATTGCACACTTGAACCTAACCAACTGTTAACGAACAATACACACGAACCGACCCAATTGATAACGAGCGATGGCCGAAGCGGGAAGGTTGTTTCGGGATAGGGCGAAATGGGAAAGGATGAAACGAAAATGTCGTTTTGAGCCGGGTCGAAACGGGAAGGCACAAAGAACCACCCGCGTGGACAGCCCTTTGGATGAACTAAAAAGGTTTGACAGTAATATTTGATAAACGTTCTTAACGTTCTGTGTCAACTTACGTTATAGCATGCAACCAAGGTCTCGAACCTAGAACACTGTAAAATAAAAGTGCAATAAGATTTATTCAAGTTCAAGTTCAACATAATTTCTCTCAAATGACGTTTCGAGTAATGTATTACGTGAGAGAAGAGGAGGACAAGAACAACAATAAGAATGCTCTGAATATAGAACAAATAAATCAAATTATTTATTAACCAATTAGGAACAAAAATGTAACATGTACTAAATAACAAGCACTAGGCGTGTATCATTGAAGAGTGATAAAACAATATCAGCTATTAAAACAAACACATTAACAGAAGTCAAGCCCCTCACTTTCTTAAAAATATAGCTGCATTACGTGCAGTAAAAATAGCATCTGTGAGAGAGTTTCTAGTTCGTAATAAAGAAAAAGAGGTGAGCAGACTCGTAATGTGAGGTGGGATTGCGACATTTCCGATGATTGACAGCACAGTAATGCCAACTCTCGTCAAAGCGAAATTCCCCTCTTCCCCATAACCAAATTCAAAACGTAATCACCGTCAGAAGTAACCCTACGACGAGCATGATAAATTTACAAGGTACAAATAGACAAGCCAAAAGGCTCACTTGCCATTTTGGCTCATTCAAAAAGGGAAGAAGGGAGGGGAAGTACCAAATTAAAAAAAAAAACTGCTTGCGTTATTTGTAGTTTGGTGTGGCATGGTTCAGAAAACATTAAGCATAATATTCATAAACCTTAGCAATCGCTTCAAGATAAATTACAAACATTTCTTCAGAACCATGCGTCAATGCTGAGTCCAAAATTTATAGGACGGTTTCACGAAACGCCTTTTCAGTTCTGACAAGCCGCGTTCCGTCGTGTTCATAAGCAGCGTTCGTCGCTTTTTTGTTTGTTTACGCGTCATTGCTTAGTAACTTGCATCGTTCTTGATGTAACTCAATAGATGAAGCACGACTACTGCACTGTTAGCAAGTCCCGTGTATTTAGTGAATATTTGGGGTGAAAAACACGCTATTTACACAAATTACCATAAATTTACACGCTGAGTAATAGATAATTCGTTCAAAAATCATGCGAGGTTGTCAAAAACGTGTTTCGGTTCGGTTATACACGCATAGCCGTGTAGCCGACCTCGAAAACACGCATCACCCCCGGTGACGACCGCAGCATAGCCGGCTATCGAAGAATCGGAATGCTTGGGGACACACCTAGAAAGGTCCGTGAAGACAAATGCCGCGGAAAGAAACATGTCTCGGGGACAGATAGGCACCAAATGCAATTACGGCATGTCGCGGGACGGGGCGAACCCCGCGCTTTCGGTGCTTACCGTGCTGGCTGCCATTTTTTCTGGTCGATGGCAATGCCCCTTCCCTCGTGTTGCCCATGTTTGTATTTATTTTAGGGGTTTTGATATTTGTTTCTTACACACCACAAATAAAGGTAGGGTCTCAATTACCCGTTCTAAGCAGTTACAACGGATAAAAAAGCGTGCCCTCGATCTGAACACGTGACATTGCAGTTGGTTTCGTTTTGGTTTCCACCCTTCAACTGCAAGCGAAGGTGCCGCCGCTAGAGCACTATATATCTCCTGCGGAGCAGAGTAGGGCAATCTAGAACGCCGTCTCTCGGCGACTAGCGGCGAACGCCCGGAGGTTCCAGCTCCGGTCAGAAATGCATGGGGAACGAGAGAAAATCGTTGTTTCTTCAGTATTGTGCAGATGTACGGAACGACAATAGTTTTTGACATAATAAAGGAACATTTTAGAATAATTTGCGCTGAGTTGTGTGCCAAATAAGGTCGTAATTTTTTTTTAATTGCATGAGCGGCATTATGCAGCAGACGACGCGGCGACGTCACAGCATTCACGTGACCCGCTCCGGCCAACCAAAAAAGCCCATCTCCGCTGCGCGCAAACAATCGTATGCTTCAACCGCCATTGCCTTGGAAATTGCCTTCTCAAAATTTGCACATGCATCCGATATCATTAAGACTTTGATAGAGTGTATAGTGCTTTACTAACTTCACGACAGACTAGTTTTGAAAAGTGTGAGCTCGGCGTTTATTTTTTAATCAGCCGTGTTGCTTCGATCTCCATGTGTTCTCCCATAGGGAGAGCCGCCTCCTGGAACCCTGAGTACCACGTGACTCGCACCGAGCTGCTCTGTCGGCCATGTTGTCGGCGAAACACGCAAATCAAAGGATTGCGCTACTCTGCTCCGTAGGAGCTCTATAGTGCACTAGCCGCCGCTTCCCATGCATCCTCACCAGAATTTACGGTGCTACGTGGTGGCCAGTGTTGCTGCATCTTTAGGTAATCTTTAAGTTATAGCTGACAGAGAAAATCTGGCCACGGCGCAACGCCGATGTACGCTGGAAGCTATAGCCGGTTTGCTTTCGTTGTTTTTGTTTGGTCGGAGAAATTTTCGCCACAACGCAGGTTTAACATGGCGCCGGTATTGTTTTGGTTTGACGGGAAAGGGGAAACTCCTCCATTTGCGAGCACATGTAGCGAATACGTGACCGGAGAAGTGCCCCTGTGATGTTCCCGGGAGCCGGAAAGTATCATTCGTTATCGTCGTGTGTGCTTGGAAAGCGAAGGGAGTCACAGGGTCCACGAGCGCGCAACCACAAGCCAAGGTTCACGACAGCGCCACGTTCCCTTCGGTGATCTCGTTCTGTTTGGTGCAACACGGCGATGCGAAAAAGAGCTGAAACGTTCGTGTTGTATGGTGTGGTGCTTGGAGGTAGAAACCCACACTATCACGAAGCGCAAATTGGTGGTTGTGGGGTCGAAATTCAACGGGTTCGGTGCCGTCGTCGTCAGCTGATCCGGTCCAGCTGGTCCGGGAGGACGCAGCGAGTGTTTTTAAAAGTAAATCTTCCTTAGTTCCGTTTCAAAATGTGGAAGTATCCCGACGGATAGCGTGAGTGAAAAGCTGCGGGTGTTTTCAACAAAATTACGTCGTTTGAATTGAACAATGGACTCCGGATTGTTGTCCTAAACCTGCCGTTTTTATGCTTCGTGTTGGACTGCGTTTTCACAGCGACGTGTTTGCACAGCGACGCACACCGCTCGAGTAGATGATTCGGTCCTGCAAGCGACCGGTTATGCAGAATTTCAGAGAAACTTAAGTCACCACTGATATTTTACTGTAAATCTCGTGTGAGTTTGTTGCGCACATCATGCGGTGTCAGTGGCGTCACAAGGGGTGTGGGGGGGGGGGGGCGGACCGCTCTGGGTGCAGCGCTCTGGGGGGGTGTCGCGGGGGGCCGCGAAGGGGGGGGGGGTGCTGCGACGGGTGACGAGCCGGGGGTGGGGGGTTGGTTTTGCGGTGGGTGACGAGCCGGGGGGTGTAGACGCGGGCCACCGCCCCGGGTACCGCTGACCCTAGTGACGCCACTGTGCGGTGTGAATAAATCAGGGCAAGATTTCCTACCTGTCCACAGATGCATGACCTGAGACCATTTTTTACGTAGTGAACATAGTGCTTTTTCTTTATTATGGGAAGAGGCGTTGGTGCATTTATTATGGTACAATCACTTGAGAGTTGAGAAATCGGAGAGAGCGAGCAAGCTTTCCCAACTTTGTCTCCTTTCTCTCTGGCACTGCCCCTAGTTTTTAAAGTTTCAGTTTCAGTAGGCATACCTACTAGCAGGTACAAACTGCTCCAAAGCAGGTAAAAGGCAGGGAAGTCAGGACGGTGCGGACTTCGTGGTTCGCGCTTTTCGCAAGGTGACTGGGTAAATGGTTTTGCGAGGTATGCGGAATATGCAAGCGATTTTGTTATGCCCGTCGTTGGCGTCTCTCCAGCAAGACGAATAAGATGATCTACAAAGGCGCAATCACAAGCCAAGATTTACGATAACAGTGCGTTTGCTTCGGTGGTCCGTGTAGTTGTATTTTACACTGCTTTCTGCAACACCGTGTCATGACGAAGAGCTGGAACGGTCACGGTTTGTGCTGGCCTACCGGTTGACAGAAACCCGCATCGCCCGCATCGGCACCGAGTGCACTTGGGCTGTTGATGCTCAAGCCTTTCATCTGCGGCTTGTCGCCAGCTGATCCTG
The DNA here is from genome assembly GCA_037355805.1 of Ixodes ricinus. NCBI lineage: Eukaryota > Metazoa > Arthropoda > Arachnida > Ixodida > Ixodidae > Ixodes > Ixodes ricinus. Next base: position 27,242 of record JAZHYW010015848.1, read on the forward strand.
CTGCTCAATGGTGAGGAAGCGGCGAGAGTGACCTCTGAAGTAAATGTAAATCCTCGTTCATCCAGTTATCCGGAGTCAAAGTGTGGAAGATGTCCAACGTGTACTGAGGGCGGGAACTACGAGCGTTTTGCCTTGCTTTTATAACCGAAACCAGAGCAACGAGATAACTGCCTTGCGTACTCCAAAATGACGGAAGCAATATGTTTCAACAGGTCAAGTACGTCACCGGGGATGTAGGCGAGACGGTGCCCACTGTTTAAACGCTTGCAGTATCCACGAGTGGTACCAGGAAAACGACGTCAACAGAGAAGGAGCTCGCGATCAGCATATTGCAGTGCTACGGGCCCGTGAATCTTCAAAGTTCGGGGTGGTGGCGGTGTAAAAAAAGACGCATCAGCGCCACACCAGTGATCACGAATAGCATCGGTCACAAACTCCCAAGCCCCGCCGCTCCACTCGACACCGACACGACATACGACAACAAACTGCATCAAAACGCCCCAAAAGTGAAGGCGTCTGCACCCGTACTGCAACTAGCGGAAGTGAAGTGTTGGGCGGATGTCCTTCACAGGATATATAAAAAATGCTTTGCGCGAGGATCATTTCCATCTCTTTTTGATTACATAATGATAAAATCCCAACAATTTGTTTTTCTATCTGATTCAAGCTTGTCGGACTGCTCATAACACTGGTCGAGCATGAAAATAACAAAACTACAAACTTTTTCATGGCCGTGTTAAGATTTATTGTTAATAGATCGTTATTTTTCGCAACAGACTAACATTATAGATTTTGCCTCCATACTTTTGAAATGCAAACAGTTCTTGCATACGGCTTTCCGTTGCGCCGTGTTTTGTGTCTTCTTTAAATCTGTAACGGTCAGCGACCAAAGAGCTCACCCGCACATGTCAAGCTTATATACGCCGCGGGGAGAAAGAACGTTGAGTAGGAAGTGTCGGGTGCTGTGTCGTTGATGTGTTTCTGTTTATGTCGGTGTTGTGTAATACGTAGTATTCGTGTTGTCTGTGATGTATATGGGTTGGTGTGTACTCGTGATCGTTCTCAGCGTATTACACACTCTATTTTTTATAGGCTGCTAGAAATCTCGCTAGGTGGCGTAAGTTACCGCCATATTGCAAATAGTTTGCTTGAGTTATTTATCCATGTAAGTTCGGCATTAGTTTTTTTGTCTAGCGGTTTTGTCGTAGGTACCGACGCCGCCGACCGCCGACAACGCACGTACGTACCTTTGCACGTTTACCTTTGCACGCTGGGAGACTGTTTACTGTGTATAAAAGACATCGAACGAGAACAGACGCGTCCTGAAAGGAGCGCGGCTGGCTGGGCTCGTCTGTCGCCTGCTCTCGGCTGCTGGCCGCCACGTTTCATAAGTAACACGCTAAACCGTGTTTTGCGGAAGGCAGACACGGTGCATCGTGTTAAGTTTACACGGCACCTCATGGGTGGACGAATAACACACGTGGCTGCGTGTAAAACGAACGCGTTTGGACGTGTCTGCTATGGGACAACGGTTTACACGTCTGAGCGTGTTATTTTTGTTGACAGTGTGGTTCAGTCGACGAAACAACTCAGTAACTATTATCGGAGACATTTTTGTGTGGCATAAATCGAAGCTTACTACAATTCGTTTCGTTTCATGATAGCCCCGGTGGCATCTACCAGGGGCCGTTTTAACAGCAGATGCTTCAATTGCCGGCCCGTCTTAAAGGCTCCCATGTGGCGGGTTCAAATCCAGGCCGAGGTGCCCGCAATCTGACGGAGGCTTATTGCGGAGAAGGCGCCGTGTAACCGAGCTCGGTTGCACGTCAAAAGATCCCAGGTGGTCGAAATTAATCCTCAGTCCTCCGCTGGGCGTGCCAGATGCCCGTCGTTGGTTTGGCACGTAAAACCCCCAATTTTATTTCTTAAAGGCGCCCTGAAATGATCTTTGAGGTGGCTTTATATTTCCGCTCAAAACAGATCTTATCGAACGTAGGAACATGGAAAAAAATGGTTTCCGGAAATTCTATTTATGTAGCTCGTTATAACCAATTTAAATGTACAAAAAAGAAGAAAAACATGTTTACTCTGTGACACAATCGGAAAATGAAATGATTGGAGGGTTGGAGCGAGGCGGCTGGCACATTGGCTGCGGGTTAGGCTCACGACAGCCACGCCGAGGACGTGCACGAATTGTCGCCTCATGGACCTCCTCGCCAGAGCCCCTTGAATAGTCGAAGGTTCAGGCTCTGAACGGTATATGCGTTACCAATGAACCTAAGCTGTGTATATTTCGGCGTCGGCGAACCCAACGCTCGCCGCCGTAGAACGATATTCGTCGTCCACTTCGCCACGCCCCATCAAGGAATCCAGCCTGGTGGGGTCAAAGCAGTGATTTGGAGCTAGGAGGTGCACCGTGACATTTAAAAAAAGATAGTGCTAGAGATAACAAGTTTAAATCAGCATTTTTGTTTCCGTCAAATTTCACATAATTCAACGAAAGTATAAAAAAGAGATCAAAATGATGCGCTCGTCCAAGCGCATCCCACGGCGGCTTCGGCGGATTTGATGCACTCGCGTTTTGCAGCAGCCTTCCACGTTCACGTACGTATAACTTCGAAGGTAGCGGATGGTGCCTAAATTACGCCGCTTACGCATTCGAAATTGTAGCGCACTTCGAATAAACATTCCGGGCATCAACTTAGTTTAAATCGCAAACCGCTTCTACAGGGTGTTCCAAACAAAAATTTACAGGGTTTTTTCCCCGCGAAATTAAACCAAGCGTTGCCGAACACTCATTCTCTGCAAAAAGGTAACGCTAAAGCTTCGAACCAGTTCCCAAAGTCTCAGCCCGAACCGATGTCTGATTAAAAGCGATAAGCAATTTTCTAAAACTTTCAATGGGAAAATGGAACCTTTCTTTGCCCGTCTTTGGCTTTTGGTGCCACAGAGGTCCTTTTGAATAAAATATCGATTCGTGCTGACACTTTAGCATCGTGGTTCTGACCTTTAGCGCTACACCTTTGGGCGGAGAATGAGCGTTCGGCGATGTGTAGTTAATTTTTGCGGTGACCGAATACTCTGTAAATATTTTCTGAAACACTCTGTCGTGACAATAGTAAATCCCTGGGAGAAGAGGGACACGAGGGCTGAGCAAAAGACAAACACATCTCCGAAACACAGCTAGGTGAATTGGTCCGCGCGACCGAAAAATCCGCCTGGTCCTGCATCGAACCGAGGACCTCTCCGTTTCCAGTGGAGCGCTCTACCAACTGAGATAACCAGGGTTAGACGTCGTAGAGCAACGGGTTTTATCAGTGCCGTCAGTCTAGCATGGAATGCAAAAAGAAGCGATATTGTCTCTATCGGTTATTTTAAAGAAATTAAGTAATCGAAAGATGTTTCGATGGTCCATCGTAGACCGAATATGAACGTTTTCAACTATCGTGTCTGCTAGAGCATTCATTAGCAGTATTTCAGAATGTTCGACCTTAGGAAACTCTGTTACACTGAACATTTCGTCTCAACGTATTTATAGTATAAGATAAGGAGGAAACCAGTCTAGTGAAGTCTGACGTCTGTAATCTGTATAATTTGCCAAATTAAAATTGACCTCCTGGAGGCTTGGCTGAAGTCGAACGCCAGGCACCACTTTATGGATCTGTTCAGACAGTTCTTCATTTGTTTGAACAGATGCAGTGTTGGCGACGCCAACGCCACTTTCAGTGGCGTCGAGAGTAAATAGGGCGTCGGCAACACTGCATTCAAGTGATTTCCCTGGAGATGGCTTTTTCTCGGCGTCGCATATTGCGTGTCTCCGGAACTTTTGTCTTGTACTCATAATCTGTCTTTGACACGTATTACACCCGAGGAGTGCAAACATTTAACCGGGGTCACACTGCTTATATGTGATACAAAGACAGTCTGCGGCCTTGCGGCAGTCGCACTGCCGTGCGGCGAATATCTGGCAAGTTGGTCGCATGCCGTCGTCGGACTTCAGATCTGACAGTTTTCGCACGTATGTGTCTCACGCTTTAGCCTGTCGCTGACTGCAGACAACGTGAGGTACCAAAAGCGTCCCACATGATCGGCATTCGCGATTGGCCAAACATCTCGCCGTGAAGTCTCTATTTGGATTGATTTTGTTTTCATCGAAGAAAATGAGGACAATATCGGAGAGAGGGTGTGGGTTTAAGAATGCCATGACTCCAAGCTTCCATACTGATTTTTGCACATACCATCAAGCTTGTAATGACAGACCCGTAACGTCAAGCCGCGAGAGAAATCCTCGTCGTGACGTCAAGAACAGGAAATCATTAGAGGGCGCCCACGAAATATATCGGCGTCTAGTAACAGTTTCCCACTTCAGTGGTCATGCACTTTCAACACCACAATAAAGTGATAATGGACGTCTGCTAAAGCATTCCGGCCTGACTTTTTAACACTATAGCACTTAACAATATAACAATAGGATATTTAATCGAAATGTTAAGTAAGATTTGTTATTAGCGAATCGACCGCATTGGGGAAATACATGTTTAGGCTCTTCCGAGCTTGTCTAGTTTTAAAAGACAGCAAGTTCATTGGGATGACAAATGGACTGTCAGTTGCCACTCACCTTTCTAGAAAGAAGCATTTCTGCAGGCAGACGAAAATGAACAACATCGCAGTAATCTATAAAAAAAAAAGAACACGCGGTGATGCATTAGATTTACAAAAAAAGCTATTTTTATATACAAGGTTTCCCGAAAAAAATTTCAGTGTTTTGTTAATCGCGAGAATATAATATAGGCTATTGACGAGTCTCAGCTTCCTCAAAATTGTAGCGCTAGGAGTCCGAACAAAATACCAATATTTGAGACTGAACTCTTGTTTTAATTAAAACTTAAAAGCGATTTTCGGAAATCTTTACTATTAAACAACGCCCACGAATACACGAAGCTGAATGCCGGAAGCTGCTGAGAACGGTCCTCATTTTCTGTCAGGACGTTTTATGAAATCAGCTATAATTATTGAGCAATATTACGGTTATTTCTGAACAGTTCGCTTCTGGTCCGAGCCGCTAGCACCGGCAAAGGGCTCGGCGATAAATACTTTATCTTTGAGCAAAAAAAAAAAACACATCTTAATTTTATTTAATTTTTTGGGAAAAGGGGGGGGGAGGGAAGACGGGAGTGCAGAAGGATGAGAAATTGCTTGTTTTTTTGTTTGGGGGGGGGGGGGCGAGAGACGCTCTGTATTTCTGTTTTAAGCCTAATGCACATGGTGCGACTCTGCTCTCTATTTTTAGATGGCGAAATCGCTCAAAGTGCGAGAAAAAAAAACGTTGTTGGAAACAATTGCTGCTTCCAACCACGTTTTTTTTTCTTTTTTTTTGCAGTTTGAGCGATTATTATTTTTTAATTTCAACATCATTACCGCGTTTGACGTTGAAATTTCAAAATAACAATCACGATCGGATCATGGAAAGCAGGTATAACATATCGGCAATTGCCACCGACTACAAAGATCAACATCACCTTGTATTTGCTTTTTACAGACATTAGATTTACCTACTCACCCTTCAAATATACAAGTATTTCGTCAATTACCATTAAGTCTTATCGCAATAACCGTGTGGACGGCACGTATGCCCTTGATATAGTCTACGGGCCGTTGTCGTTTTAACGTGCAGATGGACGTAAAGTGAAGACGTACAGAACATGGTCCGTGTGGTCGGCAACACTCAGTGTTGTAGGCGTTACCGAAAAAACGAGTAACGAAATACGCTACTCATTACTTGCAAATAAATGTATCGCGTTATCGGCCAATGTTAACTAAAATCAGAGGAACGCGTTACCGTCCTCGATAAAAAGTAACGCCAGGTTACTTCTGCGTCACTTTTTTAATTATGAATTAACACGTTTCACAGTTTTGACAGCACAGCTATGCACAAGCGCCATATTTCAAGAAACATTATATTCATGCAGAAACTGAAAATTAATTTTTTTGTTTCTCTCGCGCGTTTGCTGCTGGCCCTAACGCGGTGCTATTCCATGTCAATAGTTGCGTGCAGTACAGGCGAAGGCAACGCCGGGCGAGGGGAGAAATGGCAAGCACTAGGAGGGCTGGGGAGGAGGAGTGAAACCTCCTCTCTTTAACGTTCCTAGTGCTCTCCTTTCTACCCTCGCCTTCCTCTCCCGTCCCGCCTTCCTAGTGCTCACCCTTTCTCTCTTCGCCTGGCGTTGCCTTCTCCTGCACTGCACACAACTAGTGACACGAAGTATAGTCCGGTGGCTGCGCTATTTAGTTGTGTAGCGGGCGGCACTCGTAGCTGCTCAATGTTAGGATGCCTGGATCCCTGCCTGTGTTAGAGCAGAGCCATCTTTTATTTATGTGTAGTGCCACTTATCAGATACTAAGATTATGGAGCTGTAAAATGTTGCCACTCAAGACGGAGTCGTATCTGTTGACCGCACCCAATCTGTGTGGGCGGTTGTAAACATTACTGGATTTTGGCGTAGGCCTTGTCGCTTTGGAGTTGTAGAATAAGTGTCACATGGCCGTTTTTAACAGTAAAATCAAAATGGTGGTTCGTTTTTTTCAGCCGTTTCTTTCTTTCTTTATTTTTTGTCAAGCGACGTACATCATCACCTTTTTTGAATTGTACTTCGTCGCGGGCGATTGAGAGTCCGTTTGGCATTTTATTATGGCCGATACTAGACACTGATTCAAGATTTCATTGAGCGAAGTAAAGATTGTTTCGGTGCTCAAAGTGTCTCCAAGGAGTGCTGCACATTAAATGGAAAATGGATTCGAATGTGCGCAAAAGTTAGTTGATAACATACCTGCGTTAGACTCACTTTAGTGCAGTCCTTTTTGCCAATTACTTTTTGTTTCAACAAATGACATTTTCGACTTTATTGATGACTTTAGGTGGACTGAAGTCACGGATTGTGGGGCCTTTAGGTAACTTGCTTCGTGTATGTGAATAAATAAGTGTTGTATCTTTTCCGTACTAGGATCTTTGCAAGAACAGCTGCGATCTAAATAGATGTTCTTGTAGCGTTGCATGTGGCGGCGGTGTGCGCACTAACTTGCTATTGCAGTCGCTGTGTACTGCATGTGTTCAGATTAACCGTTCCAAGTCGCATTTCTGATCGATATACGCTAACTTTGATGGCGCGTCAATTATCCTTTCCTGATTACAATTGGTTTCTCCTCGATCTAAGCCTGCGTTCAAATTCGATAGTGCAGTTGGACTCATCGCCGGAACAGCCATAATTCACAGAAATAATTGAGTATGAGGAAATATCAGGACACCAGGTGCCACGGCCTTATGAAAGAAACCAAATTAAGAAGGATGATCGCACATTTTTCACTTGCTGAACGCCTTAACGCGTGAAACGTCGGACATTTTCATAAGGTGAAATGTCACGACGTGACATTTTCACCTTATATTCATTAAACTTTTTTTTCACTAATTCACATTAAACTCACATTCCTTACTGATAATGCATCTAAACATATTGAGGGCGCCTTTTTGAGAAGAAATGAGGCTGCCGCAAAATTACGGACGCTCCCACCTCATGCTTTTTTTGAAGAGCTCGGCGGTTCAACGAGAGCCAGATTAGAAAGAAAGGTAGAACTTTTCGCTGATGGATCCTACGAACATCGCGATGGTCTAATTCTATCGAGACACACTAGCCAAAGTTGACTTTCCTTCCAAGAACTGTGCAGCCTTTCAAATACGTCACAGCTAGAAACTGCGTCTAGGTATTTCCGGCTTTGAAAGGACTCGCGATTGCTGAGGCGTTAGCTACGCGTCGCTGCAAGAAAGATTTGTTTTCAGCTCTTCACCAGGGATCACCGATTGACAGTATTTCACCCGAATTCGTCGAAGCTTTTCATAGCGGTTCACACAACCTGCTGCTCCTCAGGCTCAATGTTGATATTAAGATACATATCTATATGAAGCGTTTTCTAACAAACCACCCTCAGTGTGTAAATGTTAATATTCTAATTTCTCTGTGAGACCGGTTACGCCCCATATTCCTCAAGGTTTTAATTGAGGACCTTGGCTATTCCTCGTTTATATTAATAACTTAACCACGTATATTTTTCAAGCCTTAGTATTTTTTTCCGATGATCCCTGTTAAAATAGTGTTTATAAATGCATACAGGAAGAAGTCTTATAACAAGTCCTTTCATGTTTATTTTGTGTGAACCCTACAGGGGAATGCATTTTCTATGAACCTTTATACCGGACGTGTTACGGAAAAAATTTACTTGTTTGATTTTTATACAGGAAGTCTTACAGGAAAGCATTTCCTATACACTTGCATATAACAATCCGAAATGGGTAGCTAAATCCTGTATGTCTTGATAAGGGAAGTTCAACAGGGAAGGAATTTGACTCATATAAGAGCCATAAGAGGCAAAAACTGGTCGCTACAAAATCGCTCTAGCATGTTTTTACTATTATGCATAAAATACTCCAATACACTTCGTTTTGAGTGCGTATCTGGCACAACAAAATTATACAGTGGGTTATTAATGCCGTGGAGTAGCTCAGTGGTAACGCCTCCGTTTCGCACGCAGCGGGCCAAGGTCCGATCTCCACGGGTGGCGGGCGATATTTTCCAAGCATTTGGTAAGATTGACGACTGACGCCCTACATCGAAAACTACATTAACACCAAAAACTACTTCAACATCAACACCGAACATCATTTTCACTGGTGAGAAGAGTCGATGACTGCTGTCGCTGTAATACATGTCAAGTGTGCTATACAGGCCTTACTCATGGTGTCGTAAGCCGGAGGGGATATAATTTACAGGTTTCAAAATCTATAGAGGACCATGTATGCAGGTATGGACATCGTACGTGTATACCTCTACAGGTTCCTGCATGTGCGCATGAATACTGTATGTATATAAGGGATTATGTATGTAGGTATAGACCCTTTGTAGCTACACAAGATCGTGTATGTGAGTAAGGGTCCCATTTACCGATACAGGATCCTGTATCCAATAACTCCACATAAAATGTATAAAAGATCCCGCAGTAAAAATATATACAGGTTTTTACTAGGTGTCCGCGTGAAAATGACAAAGGCCGTGACAAATTTCATCCACGTCGCCGGTCACCTCGTCATGTGCGAGTAGCGAGGTATGAAGAGGCGTACGCTCGTCGTGGCCAAGAAGCAGAGCACAGAAGCTCAAGAAGCTCAAGAAGCTCAGAACAGATGGCTAACTATCAGTGAGAGCGATGTAGTCACAACTCTGCCTCGACGTATTGCACGCAACGACGGAGCTAGTCGGCGGTGGCCCAAGTCCATACACACTTTAAAACTTCAGAATTGAGTTTCTTACAAGTACCGCCAACCATGTTTTGTTTTTTTGTGAATGGGCAAGACACGTGCCACGAGCGGACGCTCCGCCGCCATTAGCTTCCTGTCGTTGGTGACAGGCTAAGGGTTCAGGGGAAGCTCCTCGCACCTCTTTCCACTTTAGCAGAGCGAAAACCAGAAAGGAGGTCGCCTCCTTTCCAGCGTCCGCTCCGCTAAAGTGGAAAGAGGTGGCGGGAGTTTCCCCGAACTCTTAATCTGTCACAAACTATAGGACCGCTTCTTTTCTTGCTACACCGCCATTTGCCTCCAAGGACCGCACGAGCTGAGTGTCTCATTCATTGACGCCTTTGGTACACGCTTGTTTGGTCTGATAAATTATCGAATAAGAATTTTTGTTCCGAGGACCTTTAATTATATGAATAATTTTCTCCCTTAGAATTTTTAGCGGGGAGCAGACGTCAGGTAATGTTCTGAGAAAAAAAAATAGCCGGCAAATATATGACAACATATTACAATATATTTTCAAAACACAGCCATAGTAGGTTGCGAGAAGATTTATATTTTATAAATAAAAGTAAACTCTAGGTTTTCTGTTCATGAAGCACGCAAGATCTTATTTCGTTAATTTTACATTTTCTAAATTTACTGCGTAAAACGTAAATTCTATTCGGAAAAACCAATCTAGAGAGCTAAGTCTTCTTTTTTGTGTTTATGTTTACAAACAGAAACTTCTAAAAAGGCTCACACAATAAATTGCCGACGCAGCATTCTTTCCTTGTTTATGGACAAGCGAAATGTATATTTTTAGTAATACAAATACTTCTCAGCGAAGAGGCCAATGCAAGACAGTTATATGAACTTTGGCCATAGGATGTAGATATTCCGAACTAATTTCGGCCAAAGCGACAACGTTTACACATGGCGGCAAACTAAACTCACGAAGTATTAATATTAAATTGCAAGGTCTGGAACCTAAATTTGACGTAATACAATGCTCCACATACTTAATTGTTCCCATTTTCTAGCTGCTTGTCGTATCCGAACGCCATTGCCGAATATCCGACGCATAATCAGCTCAACGTTTATGTGACTGACAGAAAGCAACATAATATTTGAAGTCCTAGACTAAAGACGTGTGCAAATTGTGTAGAATCGAAAGCTAGAAGTGAAGCCTAACTCAAAGATTTTCTCAGGAACAGAGGCAAAAAGCCAGGTGACAAACAAACAATCAGGCAGCGAAGCCTAACCTTGACCCATGCTGGGTAATACAGGGACAAGATACCCACACTCTGGCCAAAGAATCTGAAGTTCGTTTGTTCCTTGACTGTTGTGCCTTCAGGACCCCAAAAATTGGGAGTCAAAAACCAAATTTTGGCCCAAACAACAGTGCTACTTTGGAAAAAGAAAAGAGTACCTACCCTCATAGTTGAGCCCAGCATCTTTACAGAGAGAGAGAGCGACGCTTGCTGCCACGAGGAGTAGAGACTTTGTGAAAACTAGAGCCATCTCGGTTGATCTGAATATACAACTTTGATGGAGGTCTTTATATACACAGAAGGAATCATGATAAAATGTTTTTTTTTATTATTAACGGACGCCAATAAAGCGGTTTCTTTCAGTCGTTATGTAATGTTCGCGATAACGCACTGTGATTTATATTTGTTTTTTTACACTCGCATCATTAGAACGATCTGTTCCTCGTTATGACGCAAAAAAAGCTCGCGATACATGTTCCTTTTTTATCTTGTTTTTTTAAAATGTCGTTATAACTGGAGTGATAGAGCTGGTTTCCTGTAAAGAGTTACCTATACACCGACGCACGGCTCCGACGTCGCGACACATCGATGGCGCTGCTCTAGGCACGGTGCATGTGCAGGAGCTTCACCTCACGCAAATCTTGTTTCTGCGCACGCGCAGTCCCCACAGCCGGAGTGGGCAAACGCTGACTTGTTAGAAAGCAATGTGAGGATTTTATACTTAAATGCACCTAAAACAGATCAGGCTCAAATATGCAGGCACATGCACAATCCACAACACATATTAACAGCCTCCCTTTCGACATAAAATTGGTAATAATCTTATCATGAGTTGACTTATGACCGTTGCTAACATGGAGGTAGGGAGCTCCTGGAGGCCACAAGACGCTGCCAGAGGTGAAGCCGGGGGAGGGATTTCCGGGTTGGAGGGACACGCTCCGAACGATGACCAAAAACAAACACAATAAAAAGACGCGATGGGATGGAAAGAAGAGCTGATTTGGCGCCAAAAGCAGTTTTGGTCACCCTTGGGGGCGTTGTCACCGACTGCGACCTCTACTTCCTGCGTCACTAGGAACTTTCTCGTTTGGTTGCTTTGAGCCGGTACGTCGTCTCCTTTCCTTCCTGCCTCCGCGGTTGTTACGGTTGCTCGTGATATTTTTGAAGTGAAAGTATTACCTTTCATTGAGCATCGTTTGCTTGTAAAATATGGTTATTACTAAATATACTTTGTGCAGTCGTGGCGTATTTACTTAGACTGGTACCGAAAGCTATAAAGACCGTGTTAGAAGCCGTAGCAGCTCCTTGCACGGATACGAGCGTGGGTGAGGAAAATAATGACAGCACTTTCTGACGACCTAATTTTTCCGTTGATCGCTTTCGTTACTTATCCCAGAGGACAATGTGTCACACTGTGCATACTAACTATTTGAAATAAGCTCGGTAGATGACCACTAAATATACCTTACTTCATATCTTTTGTTTTATTACGTTGTGCTCGAATTGTCCAAGTTTCGTAGAGTCCTACAATATAAACCGCCGAACGTACCTGGTTCAGCTATGTCCAAATAGCTAGGAGCCACTAGCCATTGATAGGAATTTTTTACATTATCCGAAAACTCTTTTTGTCAGGGTTCTTTCCAGAATTACACTCTACCTTCAACCTATACCTGCTTTTTTGTCAGCGTTAGTTACAGTCTAGGCAAAAAGCAGCTGCTTCCACGCGGACATTAAAATAGTTCTGATTACAAAAGCGAACACTTGTTCCGACTTAACTCATTTAATGTATTATATCATCGGCACTTTTTCCTAGTATATTTGACTAGTTGAATTGCATCAAGCTCAAATAAAGAAAGACAACTGTAACTCGCTTTCATTTCCTTATACATATACACCTTAAACGCGTCGATATGCCAGAGTAAAGAAACTAGTAGAAAGGCATTCGTACAAATTCAATAATGTACAACCACACTTGAATACTACAAACTTATCTGTTCCTACATGTTTATTGAAACTTCAATAAATTATTCCACAATAGCCTAGCTAAAACATAATATGAGTGGCCATACGACACAACTAAAATGAAAATCTTACCTAGAATGTTTTGCACGTGCAATGTTATTAGGCTCGGGTACTACATCGTAGTGCCTGTCGTATTCAAAAAGAGCATAGTAAGATGTGGCGAAAACGATTACGCGTTTGTGTCATTCCGACTGAAAAATTTTGATGGAATAGTACGCTTTTAATGGTAATTAATATCCAAGGCAGCACACATTATTGCGCCGATATTAGCGTCAAATCGGACAGATTGTGACGATACCATTTTGATCCAGCCGATATCTGTGAACTATGAGATGGGTCGCGCCGACGCCATCCTCACAAGCGTACTCGCCACCGTTCTTTGTTGATTGTTGGGAGTGTCGTTTGTGAATCGGCTATGCTGGCCAGGTATTCGAATTTCTTGACCAACTCAAAACCGAGCTTGAAAAATAAATATAGAATAATAACTGAATCTGCTTACTTTAAGCCCGAGAAGGACAGAAAGAGCAACCAGAGCGAGCTTAGCTGCATTGTCCATCTCCCTTCGACCTCGCCTTTTGTAAGCCTCACCACCTTCTTTTGTGTCTTCGTGTGGCTCTGAGCGAGCGCGACGGCTGCTTCAAGTCAATCAGAAAGGTGGATCGAAACCAGTCATTTGGGTAAGTTACTTTTAAAAAGTAATTCGTTACAGTTACAGTTACTTTCAGAAAAAAGTAGCGAAGTTACCGTTACAGTTACTGCAACAAAAGAGTAACTCGTTACAGTTACAGTTACTTTCAAAATGTAATGACGTTACTTTTCAGTTATTTTTCTTCAGGGTATCACAAAAGAAAACTTACACGGTCCTTTTTTACCGCAAAAATAAACTAGGCATCGCCGAACGCTCATTCTCCGCCCAAAGGTAGCGCTAGAGGTCACAACCAGATGCCAAAGTATCAGCCCGATCCGATAACTCAATCAAAAGTTATAAGTGATTTTCTGAAAATTTCAATGGGAAAATGGCGGCTGACGGAGTTTTCGAACACATGGGGCTCTATGGCACCAGAAACCGAAAACGGGCAAAAATGGGCTTTATTTTCCCATTGAAATTTTCAGAAAATCACTTATAACTTTTGTTTAAGTTATCGGATCGGGCTGAAACTTTGGCATCTGGTTGTGACCTCTAGCGCTACCTTTGGGCGGAAAATGAGCGTTCGGCGACGCCTAGTTTATTTTTTGCGGTAAAAAAAGACCGTGTAAATTGTCTTTTGTGAGACTCCTGTATAACACGAAAAATTTAGGAAACAAAATGGCCGCACCTCCACGTGGTGAAAGATGTTGATTGGGGCGAAGCTCTGGTGGGGCTGATGATACTGATTTTATTGTTCATAGGTAGTGCTGATGGTGCTGATTTTTTTTATTACTCATAGGTAGTGCTGAGTTCCGGGCTGCGTTTCGACTTCATTATTACTGCTTTATGGTCGGTGAAATGCAGAGCCGTTGGTTCTTCTAGCGGATCAGCTTGGATCCGCTAGAAGCCGTGGGAACGCATCTCCACCGCTTAAGTCAACAGACCATGTCAGAAAGAGAATGTGTGGTATGGAACGTGGTTATATACGCATTTGAGCATTCGACCGCAGTGCCCTCTCGTCTATAAACGTTGAGCTAATGCATGCAAGGTTTAACGCGATTATATACGCATTTGACCGCAGCGCCCTCTCCTGTATAGACGTTGAGCGGCTACATGCAACGTTTCATCCATGACAGACACCCCAGCTCTTGAGTTACTGCCACATCTCAGAACCCCTACTCGTCCCGCAGTCGTGGTCGAGTGGTTAAGGCGATGGACTAGAAATCCATTGGGGTCTCCCGCTTAGGTTCGAATCCTGTCGACTGCGCAAACATTTTTTCTTTTTACGTGAGCACGGACGGACGGACGGAAGGACGGACGGACAACGCTAGATCCTAAGGAGCTTCGCCCCTAAAACTAGATAACGTCCCTCACCAAGTATTATTCCATAAAATTAAAAGTAAGCTTTTTACTTGATATTGTAACTTATCATCATTTGCTTCTCAAAATTAGTGTCTGAAAGCTTCCCTCAATTTTGATGGCGAACACGTCCCTCCTCTTACTGAACAGACCCCGCGCAACCAGAGCAACGAGCGCACCCCGCGCAAACAGCAGTAAATTTTGCCTCGACTGTTGAACCACGCCAGAGTAGTGGCGCAAATCAAAATACGAAACATGCGCAGTTCGGAGTAGTGGCGCTAATCAAAAGACGAAACATTCGCAGTGCCCTCCGTGTGTATTGTTTCACGGTTAATTCACCCGATTAAAAAGCGTGTGCTCAGAAAAAGGAGCAACCGCAACATAGATAGTGCTTCAAGATACTAAGATGTAAGTATTCAGTCACAAAGTACAAGCGTAAAGATAACTAGATTTTTTTTTCATCAAATCTGCACGAGGCTATTATTCGGGTCGTGACTCGCGAGAAAGAACGTATTCACAAGTTTGTGCAAGGCCAACTTGACACTCGAAAATGTCGGAACAGACAATTTGGAAAGTGCAAAGAATAGCTAGATTGTACTCGTTCAATGATATATTATTAATAAAAAAGCTGGAAAGTAACGACAAAAGTAACTTCGTTACTTTCATCGTTACCTCAGAAAAAGTAATAGAACTACAGTTACAAGTTACATTTTTAAAAAGTAACTCGTTACAGTTACAAGTTACCAAAAAAGTAACGAAGTTACAGTAACGCGTTACTAGTAACGCGTTACTACCCAAGACTGATTGAAACACGTGACCGCTCTCCGTAGAAAAAAGGGCATGAACGAAAATTAGTCACGTGACTCACTCTGACGCGCTGAAGGGCTCACTGGGGCCGTAGCCTTCGCCGTTTGTCATGTTATGGCGATGGGTAAGGGGCACGTAGGTCCGCGGTTTCCGAAATGCGCCGTTCAGTGTTCTGCTTTTCGTGCGTTGCAGTCGCGGCCGTGGTTTGCCGTCGTGAACGGCCGGAATAACTTCCATGCCAACTTTTCGGCTATGGCCGTTTTCTTCGTCGTAGTGCATGTAACGATTGCGCTGTGTTTGCTGGACGCGCGTCGACGAAGAACTGCTCATCGGCGACAGCGAAACTTCCGTTGAATATGGGAGACCTTCTTTCTCGACTTTGTGCTTGCGTTGCTCTGTGCTGCCCCAGTCAGATTATGCTTCTGTCACGGATTACAACATATCGCGGTTTATTCGTAAGTACACTGCAAGCATGCATGCTTGTGACAATATCCCTGCTTCCGTCTAAATGAATGGTTTTAGTAGATCGTTACAGATACCTTCGATACCCCTGATAACGATGCAATGTATGCGCGAAGGCGGCGGCGCAGTATAGGCATCGTTAACGGAGTCATCGGAACGATCTACTAAAACTGTAATCTTCACGGTTTTTTGTGTCTGATTTATAAATTATGCAAGGCATGAGAACAGTGTAATTATAAAATGAGAGTCAAAACGCAGGCGAGCTGGTGAACAATCATAATTAAGAATTAAAACTTCAAGATAAGGAAACGAAAAAGGACATACACACCACCTTTTCAGATGAGACTGGTGTGTATGCCGCTTTGCGTTTCCTTGTCTCAAGGTTTTAATTCTAAATGAGAAGCATAATTCTATTTCATATTTTGTTGTCCTTTCCACAGAGACGTATCACTTTTGAAAATCTATCGCGCACAAGTTGTGTGTAATAGTAATGGTTTAATAAACTTTTGTCAGAGATCGAGAAGAATTTCGTTTGCTCATGTATGCGTCCGTAAGCGCGCCCTATCTCTGCAATTAACGTGCAAGGCAATGCTGCGGATCGTGCCGATACAAAGCGAGCGCATGCGTGCCTTCCACGTGACGTCATATGGCACCGTACCAGCCGCGCATTGCTCCGTGCCATGCTCCTGTGCCAGTACAGCTTCGACAGCATACATTTCGCACCATCGAATATTTCTTCTTCTTGCAAGGCTTGCCCAGAATAACAAATTCGATGGTGCGAAATGCATGCTGCAGCACGTCGTGCGGGCACAGGAGCCTGGTACGGAGCAGTGGCAACTGATGTGATGTCAATGCAAGCCATGTAGAGGCGACGTCCGGCCGATATAGAGGAGACGCATATGAGACATCTGGCCCATAGCTGGCCGACAGTCCGACCCGGGCAGTAACTTCACGATATCCCGCCGATACTAGGCCAGTGGCGAAATGGTGGTACGGCAATACCTGCCAGATGTGGGGACGTGGTGCAAAACCAACCGCAAATTCGGACTTCAAATTTGTTCTCCTGCCTCAGGTCTGTATCCAGAGGTTCCTCACAAGCTGGAAGGTATTAAAAAAACTGCATAGCGGGCTCTGTATGCTTATACTTCTCATATAGTATGTCAGAAGTACCTTGCTCAGTATGAATAAAATCAAAAACCTAATATAACCAACTGTTTTATAGCAACCGGTGAAAGCAATGTCTGCAAATATATAGAATGGTCAATTTATTTTTATAGCAGTATTGAATTCTGCTAAGGCTATTTTCATGAGCACAAACTTGCCGCACTATATGCTAGTCAGGTTTCGAGCGATATCAAGTTAAGAATTAAGTGTGCAGATGTTTTAATATTTCAGACCTCATCTTTTTGTGTTAAAATACAGAGTGCTGAAGAAGCTAGGCAATGCATGCCTAGAATAGGGGCCTAGAGAAGACGACAAACTCAAGAAGACCCTTTGTTTAAGCTCAAAGAGGGTTTGGCCATGTTCTTGTCAACAGGCTAAAACAAAATGGTGGCAGTGACCAGTAATCGCCATCATCTTTCACATAAATTCACGAACAAAATCTACTGGGCTCACCGACAGTGAACCAACAGAAACAGCTCCAGTGTTCAGGAGCGTGAACCTAGAATTGCCATGACTGCTCCACTCTTCACGTGCCGATTTACCAGACTCCTTGCATATAGCAGAACGTGATGAATGTCCTCCTTACAGTTTGTGACCTGGCTCGACTGCATAAGGTTTTTCTTCAAAGTGCCTTCACAGATACCCGCAATGACTTCGTGTCAGAGGTGTCTTAAAAATTCCTTCTCCGAGGAATGACTGAAAATGACTAAAGTCTTTCGGTCATGAGGAAAGCGAGCCCCCAAACCCACATTTTTCCCACATATGCAAACCTGCAGCTGCAGTGGTTGCCCAAACACTGGAGCAGAGACAATAGCCTATTCTTCCACACCACTATGACCTAAGACCTCATAAAGTCCAGTTTTCTTTCGTAGTCATAGTCCATGCAAGCACTTTCAAGTGTGCCAATGAGCTAGAGTTTAGCATGTAGAGCAGTTTACTCATATATTTTAGAAACTCTGCTGTCAGCAAACAGTCACTAAAACGCCTCAGAGCATCTGCAGCAAGCACCGGCAAGCTTTTCCAGACTCTGAGTTCAAACTTGAACCAAACACTCCACTCTAATTTTGTTTATTACATTCATGCAGTGATATGTTGGTTTTTACATCACACCATGCAGAATTGTAGCATCTGTTACAATTCTGTGTATTCTGTATTACAATTTATTAGATTTTTTACTCCACTTTTGATTTTTCGGCTTCTAAGCTTTCTCACTAACAGACTTTGTTATTTGTTTTAACCAAGAAATATGTAAGAAAAATATCATGTCAAAAATGTAAGCAGTATTGCAGTTTCCAATAAATACATAAAATATGTACTTTAATGCAACCAATTTTTTCAAGGTGACAGCAAAGATAGCAATGATGTTCTTGTAAAGTGAAGTGTGAACTTTTGCTAGAAGTTGCTGACACCGTCGGCTAAGTAACGAACGAAATTTTAGAAAGTGATGCCCTGAGTCCTGGTTGCCCGGGGATATACATGTGTATCCACAAGAAAGCTGGAGGATGAATATTTGTCAAGCTTGTGCGGATAGCATATGCGGTCTGCCGCGGGTACGAGCTAGATGCTATTTCCAAGGGTAAGGATATGATACACTTCAGAATGCATAAGGCTGCAGCTGCTGAAGCCAACATTGGCTTATGCCACGGTAAGTAGGTCCCTTGTCTTATTAAGCAGACGAGGCTTTGCTCACTGGTCTGAAGACAAAATGCACTGTTCAGTTAATTCTAGTATCGAAGTTATCTACACGTTTATTGAAATTAACTAAACTGACACGATCAGTCTGCAAACTTTGCAACTTGCATCTTTTGGCACAGGAGACTGGCTTCAGCAGACTGTTGTCTTCTGATTTAAAATCTACATATTAGCAACCATAATAATGAGGGACTATTTTGCCGTGCCATGATAGTAGGCGGCTACCCTTTTCTCACCCAGAGTCCAAGCTACCAAAGCTCGACTAGAAAAGTTTGCATAATAGTGGTGTTGAATGGTTAGATGTGTCATACATCAGTCTCAAATGAGACTTGCTCGAGAGGTCCCAGGATAGATTCTTGATCCCCATAGGAAGACTTTTATGCTTCAGTGTCAACCTCAATGGCAACCGTTGTCCTTTGGCATAGCTTGACAATGAGCAAATACTGAGGCCCTCAACAAGCCAGTCGGGGCAATGAAGCGAAGGACATGTCAGCTCTCCATGGGGAGAGTGTGCATAGACAATACGTTGCAACCTGCCTCATGCCGCTTGCCAATGTATATATGGTGGGACTGAGTATGGCACCTACGTAAAGTTGGAGGGCTCATATGTATTAAAAGACTCGTCTCTTTCCAATAGCAGTTTACTTCATGTACTATCGTGGCCAATATCAGCTGCGGCACCACGACGCATGGCGTCTGTATTATCAGAGCCGCCTGTCGAATATTTATACTGTGATGCATGCCGAGAATCGTCAGTCTTTCTCGAGAACACCGTAGATCGCCAGGTTTTGTCTAAGCTCCCGCACCAATTGGAAAGGGTGCACCGACACAGCTGCGACGACCTAGCGGTTGCTGCTTCAGAACGATTTTTTGTGCTCTGGATCACTTAGTTTAGCTTCATTTTTACAGGCATGAATTCTGCAATTCATAGTCTATAGTTAAGAGAGGATTTGTGAACTCGTGAATTTAGACTCGTTACACAACAGGAGAACAATTCGTGGACTGACATATTTGTATAAGATTTTAAATGGTATAATTGCTCCCCAGAGCTACTCAGTCACATCTACTTGCACGTTCCTTGTAAGTCTTGTAGACTTTATACTTTGTTTTACCCTACCGACTTTTACCATGCTGCACCCATGACACGCCTGCAACTGACTTATAACCATTTAGAACAGATTCGTGGGAATGCTAAATTTGATATTTTTGATGAAAACGCGTAAATTTCGAAAGCGTGTTAAGGCTATTGTTTCTTCCTAACGTTTTGTTTTTATCCTGTTTAACATTTTTCTACTTATTGACTCATTGATAAGTGCACCACTAGGAGGCGTTAAGCTGTTGGTGGGTCACTGAAAATAAGAATAAATAAATAAATAAATAGTCGCTAATGACCTTCTTCACTATTGCCCTCAGACGATGCACTTTAATGCTCAGATATGTGGCACATTTCTATCGGCACTTTTGGCGGTTAGTGATGCGTCTCTGACGAATGCAGAGATATAACTCTATTTGAGCCACCCAACCGTGCACTGATCACTGCGTGATCATAAGTTTGGGCACCATTAAAATTGTTTCGAGAGAGCTTGCGGGTTGATTTATGCTGTGGCATGCCTAGGTTTTGTGGTTCGAGTAAGCAAATGGGGTATTGCCTTTACTTCCTAACGAGCAGATGACACACTGGTGCAGATCGAGTAGCACCACGAGCGCAGGAGAGAGCTTGTCTTAACCACAGCAGGCATCACAGTTTTCGAAAAAAGCAATATGACACACGGCTTTGATAGTGTCGTGCACCACACATCATGGCTTTTCAACTCAAATTGGCCACGATAATATCAATGATGACCAGAAAATGCTCGTGCTGCCTAATATGAGGTTCTATCTGTCCAGGAGCAGACACAACTTCTAACTTCCCCGGCGTACGGTGTCTGCTTGTCTTCTTGTAGCCCAGATGACTTCTTAGGGTTTTTTTGTCTTTACTTTACCCCCCCCTGGTTGCTGATCGGCCTTGTCTCGGGTGTCAGGTCGTTGCAGCTTGCCTCCACTCATCGGTGGCTTTCAGTTGTCTCTTCACTTCTTTGAGGAACCGTCATGCAGATTCCTTTTGTTTCCCTACAAGTGTATTTTAACTATAGTAGGTGATAGGTCAAGAACGAAGTGGAAGCTCCTCCCATCTCTATCCACCCTAGTAGAGTGAACGCTGGAGAGGAGGCGACCTCCTCTCCACCGTTCGCTCCGCTGAAGTGGAAAGGGGTGGGAGGAGATTCCACTTCGTTCTTGACCTGTCACCGGCTATAGACCTATTTTATTATTATTTTGCAGTTTAGCAAAACTCACGTTCGTTCGTGTGTAACGGGATTTGCCATGGAACATCTTATTTCCCAGTAAAGTGGTGTGAACCGTTCGTTCCGCGTAAGTTACGCAGATATTATAAAGCTTGAGCAAGTAATTGATTACGTTCGAGTCGCGTCTTCCAAACATTTCGTATAGCGCACGGGAGCACGTAACACGCACTAGCCAATAACGTTAACCGGCTATGCCCGATAGCCATTCCGTTCGAGAAAACATACTCGTTTCTTTCTTGCACGGCGGGAACCACGAACACATTAAAAGATGTAAGCGCCTACCGGTAATGAACTTGGAGCAGAATCCCAATCGGTCAAATGAGTCGACTTGCCGGCTTCTGCTTGAGGAGGCCCCTTTGGAACGAATTTGCATCGTGATTCGGAAACGCACGTCAAATTAAAACACCCAGCGAGGCTATAACTGAAAGGAAAGGCCGCCTAGAAAGAGATATTCGAAGAGCGATCGCCGGCAACAAAACCGCTGAAAGGAGGAGGAGGAGGAGGAATAAACTT
>JAZHYW010015849.1:0-44226 GCA_037355805.1 Ixodes ricinus
TAAAAAATATCTAGAACGGTTTTTTTATTTTTAAATTGCCCCTAAAATATGTTTATTTTGGTGCTTGTCTCGTGTTTGCTTACCAAAATCTCCCCAACCCGCGCCTAAATATATTTGAATTTTAGAGAATGTATTTTCATTTAAAAGTAGAGTATTGAATTAAAATATGACGTTTCTGACTAATTTATTTTCTAAGATACAGTCCTGCGAATTTGGGGTACAAACAGTCGAGCAGCCGAAATTGATGTTTGTTTATATTTTTTTTAAACATATTAAACAATAATAATATTTTTTTAGTATTTCTAAGTACATAAATATTTTACTAAAAAAATACGAAACTCACCTAAGAAGTATAACTTCAGTTATTAATCACCAAATCGACCCCTCCGGCTACGCAAGCAAATGCGACTTTCCCCTTCACGTGATGTACGATTTCTTGCGTCCGACAATTTTTTTCTTGGTGAAAATAATTCTGATATTGTTTATTTCGGACATCGGAAAATGACAGATAAATTATGAAGCAAATTAAAAGGTCGACCATCCACCCCCTGGTCGATCTTATCTGAAATCACCCACCTGTGGAATAAACGTCAATGCACCATCTATACACACGCCAAGGTCTGCTACAGAAGATACACGTTCGATAGGTATCCCTTCTAATAGATAACTATTATGTATTGCATTATAACGTTTGCACAAAGTTAATACCTTGGTTTTAGAAGGTTTAGTGACAAGTCATTCAATTTGCACCACTGAACTATTCGCGACACGCCATGCTGTAAAGTATCGCAGTCAGCGAGAGAACGAACATTCATAACAGTCTTTATGTCATCGGCAAACAACAACGCCTCAGCATTCTTCACATTGGACGATATATCTTTTACAAAATGAGAAACAAAAGGCCGAAAGCCGAAAGCTGGAACTTTATGGAACAGTACTGAATTATAAAAGAGCAAGAACTGTGTGGAGAGGGGTTTGAACTCCGTTCCTCTGAGAGCCAGCCCTACGCGTTGCCAACTCCGCCACGCAAGCCGCGCTAATAAGAAGGCCGGAAACAACGACAATAGTTTTCAAGGACAGACTAGTCTAAAGGATTGTGGCCGAAATATTAGCGTAAACAAGCGATGGCCTTTTTTCCCTTCTCTTGGGCTAATAATCAAAAAGTTGCTGTCAAACTTACATGTCTGGTTAGAATTGCTCATTTTGGAAACTCACATAGAAAGGCGCAAGATTATGTTGCCAGAAATACTTTTTTAATGAAAAAGTCGTCGTCGTCGTTTAATTTCTATAAGTGGAACAAGTCACCGTTGTGTTTTATTATTAAAGGTAATGAATTTAATATGCATTACTTTACATCTTTACATGATGTACGCTGTGGTATAGAGGGTGTTCCACGGAATTGCAGCCAAGCTTTAAAAATATTTTGGTGCATTTTGGGAACACGAAACCAAAGAAATCAGTCTATTAATAGTTTGTCGCAAGTCAAGTTATTTTTGTATTTTTCCTTATGACCAAAATATTTAAGATTAATTAATGAACTTTTGAAATATTCAATTTAGAGCAACAGTTCCAATGATTAATTTGTTGTGCCTCCTAAGAAACATCAAACTCTGTGGTTTCTATCGAGAAAACACTAACATTGTTCGTTTTTCTGCACTTCAAAAGAAGCCGGCGAATCCCGAAAAAAACATGTGACTTTCCACTGGGGAGCCTTTTATAAGAACGTTCTCTGCCGTGGCTTGAATAAACTAGGTCCTCAATCTGAAGAGAGCACTGTTGACAGGGCGCGGTAGAAATATTCGTTTTTTTTTCTTCGTTTTTTTGCATAATTCGTTAGTTTTATTCAAAACCCTGTAAAACGAACCGTGTTAGACCTTTCTTGATTAAAAATGAAGATGTTTACAATTTTTTGTAACGCCGAATCAGAGCGCAGCTCTTGAGGAGGAGGGGGAAGGCTACGGAGGGGAGGGCATGCCCCTCTTCTTTCCCGCTACAATTATCGGGGAAAATTTTCCGCTAAGTTTAACGGGAAAATTTTACCCTCGTGACGTCACGTGTGACGTCACGAGGAGAAATTACGTGAACACTTTTTCCGTAAAATTAAGCAAAAATTTTGCACGCTAAATTTGGCGGAAATATTGGCAATGTTGAATGCGTGTGACGTCACGCGACGTCAGACATGACGTCATACGTAACGTGCTTTCTATAATGATGTCCCGCGTGACGTCAGCTGGGACCTTACGATGGTAACCCTTGTGACCCTGTTGAGAGTAACCGTCGTGACCCTCGTGAGGGTAGCTCTCCTGACCCTCGTGAGGGCAACCCTCGTGAGGGTACATTTGTAACCCTCACAAGGGTAACCCTCGTGACGTCTTTATGGGAAACGTCTCATAATGCAACGCGCAATTACGCCGACGGCGACGCCGTTGCCGTCTGTGACGCCGCACAAGTCGGAAACGGGCGCCTAAAGGGTGCGCTCAAAACCAATGAATTGGATCTTTCTGAGGACGGTCTACAACTTTTTCATTGCAATATTTGCTCTAAATTGTATATTTCAGTAGTTCATTAATTTCTCATAATTAATTGGTTAATTGACCAAAGTACGAAAAATAGCCAGACTTCTCCAAACAATAAACAAAGTTATTTCTTTGGTTTTGTCTATCTAAAATACACCAAACGCTTTTAAACATTGGCTAAAGTTACGCGGAACACCCTTTAGAACGTTGTCCGGGAGATATAATGTTTCCTGTTCCATGTTCAAAATGATCTCCTCTCATAAAAAAAAAAACTGCATATATTTGTGAAGTAATTATATTTTGTTCAAACTTATTAAAGACATAGTGTATGACATTAGTTTCTCTTTCCAACAGTTTATTTTTTTAATCCGGAAGGCTTTGAGGGGATTGAAATGCATAAATATGTAATACGTCAATTTAATTTAATATTGTTCCGGGTAATGAGTTAGTCAAGTTTGTATTCGACCTGTTACCGAAATATATGCAACAGTACACTTTACTTGTAATTAAATAAACATTATTTTTTTTTAGTGTAAAGAGAGAACACACGCACAGAAAAAAACTCCAATGCTTATTGACAAGCTTGTGCCTAGCCCACCACAGCAGAGAAGCAACGTACACAATATTCTTGATAATATTGGAAGCTAAAACAACAGTCAGAAACAATACATATTTGAAAGCAAAAAAAATGAAAACAAACAAACAAGGATTTTTGTTTTTGTTTGGAGGGCTTTCTTCTTAATAAAATCGAACAAATTCAGTTAAAGTACGTGAAGCTATCGTAATATATATTCGTTTTTATTCTGCTGATTTACAGAAGTGCTCACGCCAATACACAGTGAGCGATATTCGATATTATCTATATGCCATTAATTGGCTCAACAACTTCGTCACCGGATAAATTCTAATTGAACGTTTGAACAAAGCGATGAACTCTTCAAGGTAAGATGCTTGCGTGTAGACACTGAGTTCGTGGTTGTAATGCATGCAGCTTAGGCGGCGCGCTGAGAGTCAATCGCGTCAAACTTTATCAATTTAGCCGAGCCAATTTAAAGACTAAAATACAAAATACCAAATTTCTACCTTCAGGGAGTTTAAGGCTCGCGCTGTTTGTGAAACTCAACATTGAATAATCTTGTTACATTTTATCCAGTTCGGTACCAACCTCAACCAAAAATATTCCACGATTCGCACAGCTTTGTGTACTGTATTGAACCATGGTTAAAAGCGCTAAAAAGACGTACACAAGATAGAAGACAAACACGGGCGCTACTCACAACTCTATTGGAAAAGAAGATGGAATAATATATATATATATATATATATATATATATATATATATATATATATATATATATATATATATATATATATATGATACACTTATCGTCACCCAGGCTACACATGCGCGAGATACAAGAGCATAATCCCGTTTACATATATTTATCGAAAAACGAATCTGAGTATTTTAACAATGCTATTCACGTGTCGCTGACGCACTGGGGTCCCCTCTTCTTGATAAAATATGCCTCTTGCAGTTCGCGTGCTCTTTGAATTCTGCTTCTACCGAGAATCTTGGTATCGCCGAAGCGTGGCTCGCATTGGCAGGCCCTACAGTGCGCGGGCAAATATGCCCCGTCATTTGTCTTTAAATTTTGTGCATGCTCTTTTAAAAGGTCATTTGTGCATCTTCCCGTTTGTCCAACGTAAGATTTTCCACACGTTAGGGGGATTTCATACACGACCCCTGTGACACATTCGATGTACGGCCCGGCGTGCTTCGTGCCACATCCTCGCTCGTTCCTGCTTTCTTTAGCAATTCGTGGGCAAAGTTGGACGAGTTTCTTTGGGGCTGAAAACACAAGAGGTACTCCGTACCTGCTCGCAACCTTCTTGAGGTTGTGCGCCATTTTGTGTACTTGTTAGTTTCTTCGAGGGTTACCAGAACGTAGGATACGCCTTCTCTGTTGATATTGAAGATTTGCTCTATTCAGTCCCTCACCGTGAACTGGTCGAGGCAGTTAGGGTGTGCATCGATAAGAAAGGTGTTATCCCCTTCCAGAACGCAGCAGGAGTGACGGTTGACAATTTTTTAATCTTGCTTGAAGCGTATCTTAACATCACGTTTATTGCTTTTAACGATCAACTTTATTTGCAGAAAAAGGGTATCTGTATCGGATTATGGGTGTCACCCGTATTTTGTAATATATTCTTAGCAACAATTGATCAGACGCTTGAGCAAGTACTCAATGATTTTAATGTTTTTAAAGTCTTTAGATACGTAGACGACTTTTTGATTGTGTTTAGAAAACAAGCTTCTTTGGTGTACAAACATGGGGTGGTCTCAGTCTTAGATGCTTTTAGACGACATGGTAAGGGCCTACTTTTTAGACATGAACTCCCTAACCAGGATCACCTACAATTTTTAGACCTGAGCTTGAAGTTGCAGGAGGGACAGGTGTGTTGGATGTATTCCCCACGATCCCAAAAAAGCGCTCCTGCCTTATGACTCTGCGCATTCTAAGATGGTAAAGAGAGGAAGGAATTGCAACGCTCTGCCTTGAGTCAGTTATCAAGAAGTCGTGTGCTCACCGCATGCAGACCAGCTTCCACAACCAATTGACTAGACTATTGTCAGCGGGCTTCCCTCAAACGGTCTTGACGAGTGTGGCAGAGGCCACCCTACAGAAAGTAAAAGGTCACACAACCAGGAAAGTGACGCAGTCGGCACTGAGGAATTTGAGGCCTGAGGTTGTACCATATGTACACAAAATGGCGCACAACCTCAAGAAGGTTGCGAACAGGTACGGAGTACCTCTCGTGTTTTCAGCGGCAAAGAAACTCGTCCAACTTTGGCCTCAAATTGCTAAAGAAAGCAGGAACGAGCGAGGATGTGGCACGAACCACGCCAGGCGGTACATCGAATGCGTCACAGGGGTCGTGTATGAAATCCCCTAACGTGTGGAAAATCTTACGTTTGACAAACGGGAAGATGCACGAATGACCGTTTAAGAGAGCACGCACAAAATTTAAAGCAAAGTGACGGGGCACATTTGCCTGCGCACTGTAGTGCCTGCCAATCCGAGCCACGCTTCGGCGATACCAAGATTCTCGGTAGAAGCAGAATTCAAACAGCACGCGAACTGCAAGAGGCATATTTTATCAATAAGAGGGGACCCCACTGCGCCAGCGACACGTCTATAGCATTGTATAATGCTGAGATTCGTTTTTTCGATAAACATATGTAAACGGGTTTATGCTCTTGTATCTCGCGCATGTGTAGCCTGGGTGACGACAAGTGTATCATATATATATATATATATATATATATATATATATATATATATATATATATGTATATTACTTCCATCTTTTTTTCCAATACAGTTGTGAGGAGCGCCCGTGTTTGTCTTCTATCTTGTGTATGTCTTTTTAGCGCTTTTAACCATGGTTCAATACAGTCAACACCGACTAGCCCAACAACAAGTTCTTTTACAGCTTTGTGTACGTTAGAGTATAAACTGTATGGACGGGCGTTATGCTGCGATGCCTGGAGCACATCTCACATTGGTGTGTTTACCGCGTCCTAAAACGTGATCCCTTCATTTCTGTTTTATCATGTGACCAAAGTGTCATCCTGTCACCGGCTGCTCTTCCGGTGGTGTAAAGGCAGCGTTGGTAAATACGGCAGACGTCAGCTGTGCTGCAGGGAAGCTCTTTGGTTCGGCTGTCGACGGAAGCTTCGGCAGACAAGTGATGGAGCGCCGCGAGAGCAGCCATACTTGCGTTCTCTTGAACTACTCTTTGGCGAGACATCTTGTACTAACCACCAGGATCGCGACATCGAACAAAATGACAAATTGGCTTCTGTGCAGTTGTTTGTTGGTACTTCATGACCACATTCGATGCGTAGGCAGGATAGGACGCTAAAACACACCAGTCGAAAACACGCTCCAGGCACATTAGTTATGCTAACATGATTATGTTTTACTATTTTTCTTAAAAATAGCTGATAATTAAGGCGTGTGTTGCTTAAACGCTCGACGCAAACAAACAAAGGAGTATAGGAATTTTTTTTCTGTTTACTTTTGAAGCCACATATAAGGCTGTTATTCGATGTAACTTTTTAAAAATTGTGTAATGTTGACATTAGCATAGTACGGACCTTAACACTCTTCATTACTCAACACCATGATTTGTTCAAAAGTTTAAAACGAGGGATTTGCTTTCAACATTGAAAATATGAGTGTCTATATATTTTTACCCAAAAGGAACACATTATCTGAGGCTCGGTGTCAAACTCTGCAATAGGTGGTTAGCTTCGAAGTATTGCATATGTGTTTTATATTAGTACAAAATGCGATTATATATGAGTAAGTTTAGATGGGAGTGATGGGACAATATTTTCTTTTAACGGCTAAAATCTGTTAAAGAAGCTGAGTTTCAGGTCCCAAGTACTATATATATCACGCAAAATATGAGGTATTATTTTTAACTGTATTTTCAACAGATGGCTTCCCATTGTACGTCTACTACCTTGGCACATCTCAACGAGCACTGTCGGCCTCGTCAGACCTTCTGGTCTTTTGCCTTGGTACTGAAGACAAAATGTAATGTCTGAACTGACTGAAATAAGAAAAAAAACTAATTATGGGTGTCAACATGCTTTTCAACTGTAAGCAAAAAGAAAAAAAAAACAGTAATACTAGGTGGAGCAAACTTACACTATAATGCCACCGCCACATGGCTATTCAACCTCTTAACTGCTTATGACAAGACATCTTTTTATGTGGACTTTTGCCCACCACTGCAAATGACAAGATAGCCCTTCACTACACTTTTTGACAGATAAAGAAAACCTCTGCGAAGTTTCTTCCAAGGCAAACATACGCCACCGAATCTGGATTCATGTACTCGAATTCCACACATGCAGTATTCCATTACAGAAAATTCCAAAAGTACATGACATGATGTAACTATAGAGAAGTAGAGGACATGATGTTCCTAATTTAGCACGGTCACATTGTCACGTCATCTGGATTCACAAATAAAAAACGAAAGCCGTCTACAACTCCCTGTAAAGCCGGATTAGAGCGCAGCTCTTGAGGAGAAAGGATGGAAGGGTTCTGTTGGGATAGGTGACTCCCTGAGGTCACGTGACTTCTTGGGGGGGGGGTCACGTGACCTCAGAAGGGGTTACGTGAGGGTAACTCTCATAACCCTCGTGACCCTCGTGAGGGTAACACTCGTGACCCTTGTGAGAGTAACCCTCGTGACCCCTCATGCGGGCAACCCTTTTGAGAATAACTAACCCTCGCAACCCTCGTGAGGGTGACGCTCGTGACCCTCGTGAGGGTAACCCTCGTGATCCTCGCGACGGTAACCCTCGTAACCCTCGTGAGAGTAACCCTCGTAACCTTCGTAACCCTCGTAACCCTCGTAACCCTCACGAGGGTAACCCTCGTGACGTCATTATGGAAAACTACCCATAATGGAACCCGCGCGTTGCATGCAACCCGCGGTTGCATGCAACACGCATGCAAAGGAAGAATACGCCACTTGCATGGAACGCGTTGCATGCAACCTTTGCACGCGCGTTGCATGCGCGTTGCATGCAACGCGCGGGTTTTCTGTAACTCGCAGATTGCATGCAACGCGCGGTTACGCCGCTTGCTTGCAACGCGTTGCATGCAATCTTTGCATGCGCGTTACATGCAACGCGCGGTTACGCCGACGGCGACGGCGAGGCGACGCCGACGGTGACGCCGATGGCGGCGCCGACGGCGACGCCGATCAAGCCGGAAACGGGCGCCTAAGAGCTGCGCTTTAAAATTTGTGATTGGGGTTTTATAAAATGCACTCCATGTATAAAATCAGACTACTCACACCAGCATCGCTACACGAGTGCCGCAGCTGCAGCTTTGAAGAAGCCGTGCCGTTCGGAATGTGTGCCCTAGCTTCTCCAGGCTCTGAAGGACCTAGTTGTGTCCCGGTGGCTCCCAGATATTTCCGGGGGACCTGTTGGGCAAATCTGGAGGCTTGCGAGGCTTGTGCAAACTCTCTGGGGAGCTCTAGGGCCTTTTGGGGGCTTGCCATGGTTGGAATTCCTCTCTGAAGGCCGGTGGGGCCTCATTTGAGGACCGGTTGGGGCCTCTCTGGGGACCGATGGGCCTCCACGGAGGTTTTTGACGCTTGCAGGGGCTGCATGAGAGGCAAAATTAATACCTTGATAACTATGTGAAGGCCAATGGCAGTTAGCCACCCGCGAACTAAGGTTCGGCTCAACTGAACTGATTCAATGTTACGCAGAACTTTTGCTCTAAGTTAAAATTTTCTGGTATCACATGATTAATTTGATTTTAAAGTACATTCATGTTAAGAGGCTATTTATTAATATTTCGTGTTTATTACAAAATATATAACATTTCTGCCGTTTTTTATCATTAAAAAAACACCATCCCAACGTATAAAATGCATAAAGTCGTAAAAAAACACTGACATCAGGAATAGCATTGCCATCAAAACAATCAATGACAGCCCATTAAAAGCATGGGTGATATCTGCAAACACGGCGAGCTGAAACGGTTTTAACTGCAGCTCTTGCCCCTAAGCAAGTTTCCTCCCACAATATTTCGTGTCGCAAATCCGTATAGGTGCAGTACTGCAGTAGGCACTTCTCTAAACACAAGTGCCGATAAGCAAGATGCCATAATGTTTAACTTGACTGTCAAACCTAGAGCCACTGAATAAGCCATGTTTAGAGTATCTGCACTTCATTTGCCGATTTTCCGCCATTTCGATACTTTGTGTGATGCAGGTGGAGTTGGCAATCATTAGGATTGCGAAACATAATTTCCTGAGCTTTTGACAGTGTCAGGAAGTGCAGAAAATATCATGTTGCTGTTTCACGAACAGTTTTGATGTAGATGTAAGAACATTTCCTGCAATTTCACACAAAGCTTCGATAACAGGCAACAATGATCTTAAAAGGCAACTCCGGTCGAAAGGAAAACCAAAATAATTGACTGGTATCACTTTAGTGTCACTAAATATGATCACAGACAAACTATTACGTCAAAGTGAAGCCGGATACACAACTAAAACCGATTTTAAAAATGCGACCAGCTGCTATTCAGCGGGCGGCATGCGGGATAGCTTTTAGTCAAGGAACAATGGCGCAGCACCCTTGTGACATCCCCGTCGTGGTGGAGCTGCAGTCGACTGCGCACGTCGTACAACGTACCTCAGCACCACAGTGGCGTCATGTCGCGGCCGTATGGCTGATGATAAGTGTAGCCATCTCCCTAGCAGATAGTTTCGCAATTGCCGTAGAAGCCCGAAACCATATTTGGAGCCGTGATAGCAATAAAACTACATGCAGTATCGAAATAAATAAATATTATACCTTGTTATTCAGGGACAGCGCCTGAGCTGAAAACAGCCATAATTCCAAATTAAAAACACATTTCGACAGGAGTTGCCATTTAAGCACCAAGATGGCTCAGGTGTTCGTCTGAAGCTTAGCTTACTTAGTGACACGCCCAAACTAAGCTCGCCAAGCTCAATTCGGCCAACTATGGCAAGGGAATAACTGCAGTTTCATACGCCCTGTAACTGTGCAAAAGACATTCTACCAATACCACACCATGTATCGTCGCCGATTCTAAACTATGCGCACCCGCTGGGTTGGCCATGTGCCCTGCTACCGGAAGGGCCGCCCCTGCTATTACGTGGTATACGGTCGCAAAGGCCAGTATTCTGTAGTGCCCATACAGAGCTTTTCCATATGTATTTTTTTATTGCTGTGCCGCACTGTGCGGGCAAAAAGTTGTGAAGGATAACTTCCGTAATAGGACAAGATTTACTGTTGTGCTGCAAAAATACAAGTGTCAAGAAAAATGCATCGATATGAACCACAGTCCGTTAAGTGCGAGCTCCCTATGCTCAAAATGAATTAATTCAGAATATGCCAGCGAGCACGAGGATTTATTGTGACAGCTCGTGTAGTAAAAACAACTATCATAGCTACAAACACACACACATAGTTCTCCCTGAGGATACTTCATTCGGGCATGGCGCACAAGCGATTCTGAATGTCGGGTACTGTCTTCTTCCAGGTGTCTCATTTCTTTCTTTCACGAGTGATCCGTTGTGCGCAGCAATCGAGAAATTGTTATAAAATATCAGGGGAGAAACTTAATAACACAAAATATGCAAGGTTATAAGCTGAGGCAGCTCAGTCAGGCTGGCTACCACTCGAACTCTGCTTGTAGCCCCCGTTTTTTTATACAATTTTTTCATAGTACATTGTGAAGAACTTAATCTTCGCGAAGACCTATTTATCGAAAATTTCGCGACTTAAGAAATATAGCGAAAAATGGATTACGCAAATAAATTACCCTATGGTAAAAATACCAAACACCAGTGCAAATCGCGAAATATTGTGCCCGCCAAATATTCCCGAAACCCACACTTTGTGAAATTTGCAAAATATCAAGGCTGCGAAAATGAATTTAACAGTATTTGCTTTCAACGTTGCCAAAAGGCCTAAGGAGAAAGAATGTCGTGTCGAAGACTGCCGCTGCCGCCGAAGCAAACATTCTCTACTGCTGCTACCAAAGTTGCGATAAGGGACGCTATAGTAGACAAAGTCGGCAGTGACGGCGTGAGAAGCAGGGTATTGAACCGAACCCGAACCGTAAACCGGAAACCGGAAACAACCGTTATTTTCGCACGAACCGAAGTTGAACCGGAACGAAATAATTATTTTTTCGTTCCTGGGCAAAACTAATAAATTATTTTTGAGGTCTTTCGTTCACATGGAAAGTCAAAAAGCGAGAAAAAGTTGTGGCGGAAAGCTCTGTAACGTTCCATTATCAGGTGTTTGCATAACGGTCGTCTCCATAATTTATAAAGTTTGTCTCGAGAACTCAAACGAAATGAGCACAGTAACTCTAAATTTTCCGTAATTTCTGGTCTTACGTACTTCAACAAATGCCCACATTCGTCGCAACCAGACTTGGGAAGTAATCCGTTATATGTGACAGATTACTTGCAATCCGTTACTTTTTGAAATAATTTTGTAATATCCACGTTACTTTTTTCCGGAAGTAATTTGGAATGATATTTCGTTACAAAATATTGGAAACGGATTACTCTAATTACCCATTACTTATTAAAAATATGAGCATAATACAGTAACTGGAGCAATACGAGCAGAACATTTAGCAGCATAAAGAGATCAAGTTCAACAAAATAGAAAACATCAAGCGGGTGAGAATAGTTGAAAAGAAAACACGATTTCTTGTAAGACCGGTCCCTCGAACCACTAGAAAAACAGGAAAGGCATGTACATATATACGAAAGACAAAGATCAAGTAAGAAAACGCATAGTAGGCTCTCTGTCACCTTATATCGTGTTTTTCTTCTCCCGTGGAGGAGAGAGCTCTTCGTGTATATTTTTTTGTACACCGTTTCATCATTTTCAATTTCTTCTATATCTCCCGCCACCTGCATAGACATTAAATGCGGGTCGGTACACCCTAGATTCACGGGTTCACAACTCGCGTAACAGGTGATGTAGCCTCGCGCGAGGGGGTCGAATTCTTCTTGTTTTTGATAAACTATACTGTATTCTAGCACGCTCTTGAGGGAAGACTGAAAAGCGCCCGGCGCGAAGCTGACAGCATCGTCTTTGAGCAAGGAGGATAGAAGGGTAGGAGAGGGCATGACGTCAGCCGCGTAGCCTCCACAAACCTTGCAAACTTGACGCCTTGCCTCTTTCTCATTTTTCTCCTTACCCTCCTCACTTGTCAGGCCAACGTGACCACATCACGTGACCGTAGCTAGCCTTCGTCTAGCCTTCGATCTGATAAAACCTACCGCACGGAGCGCGCGCAAGCCTGCAAGGATCGTTCTACAATCAACCATCCATCTCGCACGTGACATGTCACGCGCACCAATCCCCAAAGAGATCTGCGGTTACGCTGGGCACAATATCGATTAAACTTTTTATGACAATGCTTCACCAATACCTTAACGTGCCCCCTCCTAGTACTTCTAACGTCCTTGTCTTCGAGGGTATGGACGATACTGCTGGTGGTTAACTTGTCTGGGCATGGTAGTAAAGTTCACTCCTCACTTTACAGTTGGGGGAAGGAGGGGGGGCGGTTTGCCATTTAAGGAGTGCTGTTAGAGAGAGGGAGAGAACGCTTAAAACTGGTGTGATCTTCTATTGTTTTGTGAGACCGATGGCCACCACTTCTATCGCTCTCTATGCCCTCCCTAACCTGGCCTCTACGAATAATTGTATGAAAGTGAGAACCAATGAACGATAGATGACCCTAACAGCCACTTTTTTTCTTACTGGTCGAGTTTTTTGTCATAGAGTGTCCGTTGGCTTCATGGCCGTCTCTTAGTGAGATGTTCAAAATTTATGGCAATAAAGAGAACAGAAACTTAGAGATTCAGTGCAGATTTCGCTGCCGAAAAAACACACATTGTCTTCATCAAGAACAACAAACTCTAATCCACGGAAACACATCAAGGTAAGCTGAGACACCTGTATTCTGCATTGGGCTATACATTGTAACATTCGACTGAGTTTTTCTTTTCTTGTAAATAACAGGCGAAACACCGGAGTGAAAAGGGAGCTTTCGTAGATCGCCTCTTTAGCTCCGAATCTTGTTACGGAATTAGACGCTGCTACTGAGCATGCGCACCACTAGCTTCGTCAGTAGAATTTCAGTGGTCATTTCCGGAGGCCGTAAGCTAACGGAATGGCGGGTGTGGTTGCAGCTTTCGATACTTTGTCAGCTTACTAGTGAATGGTGTGGACCTACACTCTCTCTCTTAAATACAATATTTTGTTTTTACAAGGACTACCATAATACGGGCGTATAAGATATGAAAAATAGTGTTGCAGAACATTTTTGAAAAATATCAAAACTTTTTCTAATGTTTTTTAATAGGTTTGCGTAAAAAGTAACGTGAAAGTAATTTGTAACATAACGAGTAAAGTAATCCGTTGCTTTTCAACGAAAGTAATTTGCAACTGTAATTCATTACATTTTTCAAGTAACGAGCACAAATCTGGTCCCAACCTTTCTTGGGGACCGGAAATGGTTCATCCAAAAATGTATCACTAGATCATACCCAATTCGTACGTCAGCAAATGTCACCAACTAATGAGCCTGTTTGATGGGAAAACGTTGAGTTGGGCTAGTTGGTTTTTCATTTCAAACTGAACCTCAAAAAAGGACCAAGAGGTACAGACAACACGCCTAGTGTTGTCTATCCCTCTGTTTGTCCTTTTTGTTTTGCCGTTCAGTCCGAGATTTGTTTGCTGTGTTTTGTCCTTAATTTTGTGGAGTTTTGTGCAATTTACTTTCAACGCCTTGATTTCATTGTAGAACTGATCGGATAATAAAGCGATACAAAGGCCTATGGATATTTTAGAACCTTCACTAGTTGCGATACTGTGGCGCATCTAATCTGCTTTTAAAATAACTCAGCGAATTTAATATTCGGACTGAAATTAAAGTCTAGCACCGGGAAAGGAAGCCGGAACTCAATTAACAGGTACAAATACAGGAGACAGCGAAACAGCTTCGATCTCCGGATGCAGAAACAGCAAGGAATAAAACGTTTTCTCCTCAGAAACACATACTTCAAGAAGCACAGCTCTTCTGAGCATTGCTTCTTTTCTACCCTCCGAGTGCGTTCTCGTCTGTGTGTTTTTGGGTTTTTTTTAAGCCAACGGCGGGCGGCCGACGCGCGTCGCGAGTTGCCGCCACTCTGTCAAGACTCTCAGGCGCGATCAGAGACACGACGTCTCTCGTTGTTTATGATCAGATTCAACCTAAGATGGACCGCGGCCAATCCTACGAGCCATCCTCAAAGCTCAGTGCTCTGATCGTACAAAGAGTTTTAACGTTCAGCGCGTCGCTGCTCAACCGGGAATATAGACTCCTTAGCACTGAATATGCTTGGCGAGCTGCAAGCGTGCGCTGCAGTCCACCTTAGCGTGAAACTCTGTGCCAGTGTTCTTGCTCACTTGCTTTTCTGCGAGGCCCTCGGCTCGGCGATTCGGCTGGTTCGGGTTGAAGCTACGGTTGATAAAACCAGTGCTTGATTGTTCAATGCAGTGGATGCTCACGCAGCATAAGCTCACCAGGCTACTTAAACTAAGAGGCTTCGCTGGAGGGTTCCTTTAAAAATACGAAAGCTCCAAGTTGACTGGAGGTGTATGGGCGGAGGTCGAAATGCTCACAGTATCGCTTCGCCCGTCAGAAGTGGCGACGAAGACATTGCAGAAGAAACAGCTCACTGTAGGAGATTTCTACGAAGCATGGCTGAGATGTTCTATGGACACTTCCAAGATATCGATGCCATTAGCAAAGGCCATGATCCAGTCAATGAGAAGGAAGGAGCGACAACTTCTTGACACGAATGTCTTTTGTGCAGCAGTGTACGTGGATCCCCGCTACCGCCTTCTCATCCCCAAGCAAAGGTACCGGGCCACGTTGCATTTGACGAAGACTTGTTGGCGAATCACAGCTATCCAATGCGAGTAGGATTCTACCCTTTATTCTGAACCAGCGGCGGCCCTAGATGATACGGAAGACGCCCTGGAAGCGCTCCTCAAGGAAAGAGAGGTTGAGGCTGGCGTGCACGTTTGAGGCACCAGTAGCCCACTTGATATAGCCTGCCTCCTGGAAATGCTAGACAAGAAGCCGCGGCTTTCAAGGGACGCTAACGTGTTGCAGTTTTAGGCGGAGAGAAGGGAACGCCATTCAGAACTCCACGCAGTAGCGCAACTAGCCCTAGGAGTGCCTGCGACCTAGGTGAACGTGAAGCGAGCCCTTTATGCACTGAAGTTCATAATATTGTCTCAGAGGTGCCGTCTTTCCCCGGATATGCTTGACGACTTCCAGCTTCTTCGGTCAGCTGCCTGACATTGAACTGTGCTTTCACCCACGTCCCGAGGTGCCCCAGCACTAGCTCGTTCGTTCCACACAGTAATGTGAGCTTTTGCTTTTATGTGGACAACTTTTATAAAATATGCGAAGTTTATCGTTTCCTGCCTTCAATTGTTTTGATAGCATATGAGTACGAATCAGTTCGAACCGGTTTGAACCTTTAGTTTTCACTTCAGAGTTGAACCGGAGTTGAATCGTTTTTCCTGAACCGGAACGAAAACCGGAACGAAAAACATTTCAGTTCGACACCCTGGCGAGAAGTAACTCAATCATCGATGTAGACCGCATCGCCAATGAAGACGCGACAAGCGCTTACATAGCCTGTGTGAACAACGTCGCCAACAAAAA
The DNA here is from genome assembly GCA_037355805.1 of Ixodes ricinus. Classification (NCBI taxonomy): domain Eukaryota; kingdom Metazoa; phylum Arthropoda; class Arachnida; order Ixodida; family Ixodidae; genus Ixodes; species Ixodes ricinus. Next base: position 15,845 of record JAZHYW010015849.1, read on the forward strand.
TGCAACAACCCACTCGTCGCCGACGTAAGAATTGATTTGATTTTGGGTTTTACTGGCGCAGCGGCAGCTAAGGCCTAAGTGCACCTAAACTATGGTAGAAAAAAACAAAACAGCGGTGATATTTAATTACAAGAGGGGCATGAAATGCAGACAATGTTCCATGAAATGCAGACAATACAAATAACATCCACTTACTTAAATGCGCTGTGATAGGCCAATGCTGTTAAGGAATTTAAAAACTTGAGTAAGAGGAACAAGAGGCTCCTCTCCCAGCCAAAGGGCAGGGTGGAAATCCTCACGGTCCTAAAAAACCGTGAGAAATTGGTGCGTCGCTCCTGATGATATTTCGGGCATTGAATAAGAATGCGGAAGACAGAAAGTGTTTCACCACATTATTCACACATTGGAGCATCCTCTCCTCACAGAAGAAAGTCATGTGTAAGGTGAGTGTGGCCAATTCTCAGGCGACAAAGTAAAACTTCATAAAAACGCTCTTTATGTCGGTAACTGGCCCATTCAGAAAGAACAGGACTCACGCAATGGAGTTTATTATGAACCTCAGTGTCCCCATCCTCATGCCATTTCTTTTGAATCAAACTTTTCAATAATGACCTGTAGTCCAGGTATAGGGTGCACGTAACCTCTGTGCCCATGTCCTGACATGTTTTTGAGTTTTATCGGCCTCCACATTTCCGGCTATACCAACCAGTTTTGCGGAATGGGCATTCCCATTCCATTCCAATTCCATTCCGGGAATTAGAGTTTTCGTTAATTCAATTCCTTTCAACTCCTGGGCCCATTCAACTCACTGGGCCCATTCCCACTCCTGGAATTTCTGAATGGTTCCATTCCATTCCTCGAATTCCTTAACGTAAAAATTGACACTTGACTGCAGCTACATTGTGCTTGCCTGCACAAGCAGCATAAAGCCAGACTTCTGCCCGTTACTTCAAAAAGTAATTATTTACAGTTACAATTACTTGGCCTAAAAAGTAATGAATTACCGTTACAATTCTTCCGTCCCTTTGACGGGACGGAAGAATTGTAACGACTAATTTCAGTAATTCGTTACTGAAAAAAGTAATTAAATTACCTTACAAATTACATTTTCAAAAAGTAACGAATTAATTACTATAGTACAAGAAAAGTAATTGATGACGAGTAAACCCGTTACTTGTAACGGATTACTTCCAAGTCTGCACAACTTAAGCTGAAATTATCAAATGCATAGACAACGAAAAAAAAGCTAAATGCCTCAAAAAAGCACTGGTTTTACTAAGCTCACGGTGCTGGATTGGTTGACTCGTAGCGTCCGAAGCCGTCCATCTCAAGATGAAACAAGGTATGCAGAGACTAAATTCAAAGGAAATGAGCGGGCATCATCTAGCTTGCTTGTAACCCTAACCCACTCGATATATCAAACATTTAACACAAAAAAACAAATTTGGGAACAAAGGCAAAGTAAAAGGCGGACTCACACGTAATAATGCAGTATAAAAAAACAAGCGTCGGAGCAAACCGCAAGAAGAGAAGAGAGAAGTGAATCTCGCTTTCTTTTAATGCCGAAGCAAGCCCACATTTTGCACTTCAAATGAGTGCTTGCGAATGAACGTGGAAGGCAGCAGGGTTGGCCAGCTGCTAAACAACGCTCCTTGAAATATAAAAAAAAAAAATGAAAGCCGTTTACAACTCCCTGTAACGCCGAACTAGAGCGCAGCTCTTGAGGAGGAGGAGGGAAGGGGTACTTTGGGGAGGGTAAACTCCTCCTCCCTCCTCCTCAACTCCTCATCCTACCAAATACTCCTCCTCCCTCCTCCCATCCTCCTCCCTCCTCCCCTTCCTCCTCCCCCTCCCCCTCACCTTTCTCCTCCCCCTCCTCCTCTCTCCTCCCTCCTCTCCTCCTCCTCCTCCTCCTCCTACACCTCCTCCCCCTCCTTCCTCCTCCCCTTCCTTCTCCCCTCCCCCTCATCCTCTCTCCTCCCCTCCTCCCCTTCCTCCTCCTCCTCCTTCTCCTCCTCCCTCCCTCCTCCTCCTCCTCCCCCCCTCCCCCTCCTCCTCGCCCTCCTCCTTCCTCCTCCATTCTGCGCAGTGCATTATGGGATATTTCCCATGATGCACCGCGCGGTTACGCCGACGGCGACGCCGACGGCGACGGCGACGCCGCTCAAGCCGGAAACGGGCGCCTAAGAGCTGCGCTCTAAAACAATAACTGATCATCTTTCGGTGGCGCGCGAGTCAACGAGTTATCAGAGCTTTGCGAGTTATGAGTCAGCCCGTTCCCAGATCTCAATCAGTGCGTGCGCATGCGTTCTCCACACCGACGCAAAAAAAAAAGCAGGTCAAGAAGGACGATGAGTTGCCGTGCATGGCGGTTTCATTCTTCGCCGCTCCCTTCGTTTCTTTTGCTTGGTGCTTGGTTTCTCGTTTCGATCTCGTGTAACAAATGTGAAGCTCGTCGTCTGCGCGTCCGCGAAAGGCGCCACCGCCACACTTCCCCCTCTGTGCTTTGCTTTGACGCTTGTTTTTTGTATTGCATATTTTTGCGTACAGTCTGTTAGGGCTCCACACGGGCTAGCAGTTTCCCGCTGCTCATTTTATTTCTGAGCAACTGACTGGCTGACTTGCTCGGTTCAGCTAAACGTAACCCCCCCCCCCCCCTAAAAAAAAATAAATAAATAAAGAATTGGATCTATTTCATTCCGGGCCAAAGGCATCTAATTCCATTCCCATTCCATTCCCCTCAACGTTGTTGCCATTCCATTCCCATTCCATTCCGCGGTCGCGAAAATGCGGAATGACTCCGGAATCATTCCAACTCCGGAGTGGCAACTCCGCAACACTGATACCGACATGGCTAGGCACCCAACAAATCTTATGGTGGTGTTGGAGTTTGTGGCAGTAAAAATTTTACGTATTTCCAGAATAAAAGATTTCTGATCTCTCTAATGATTTAAGTGCACGGAGTGCTTTGAGAGAGTCCGAGAAAATTACACCGGCCTTGATATTCCTTTTAATGATAGTATCCACCACTACAAGAAGGGCGAATGACTCTGCAGAAAAAATATTGACTTGGGTGTCGAGCCGCTTTACAATACTGCATGACGGCCCGACTACAGCACATCATACACTACTGCTGCACTTCGTTCCATCCATGTAATACTGTGAAAGGTTTTTGTAGTTTTCGGCAATTTGGAAGAACTCTTGCCGAAAATTTTCAGCTGGTACATTCTTCTTGTTATACTTGGAGAGAGAAATATTTATCGAAATTAGTTTCATGTTCCAGGGTATAACTGGGCTGGGCAGCGCTGCTAGCGGAGTCGACATGTCTATTGCGAAAGTATTGGTTTCAGATTTAAGTCGCAGTGGAAAAGGATGTAAAATAGAAGGTTTGTTTTGGTATGTCCTTTCATACTGCGTGTCCAGAAACACTTCGAGTGAAGGATGTCGAGGCACGGACCGAACTCTTAAGTGATAATGAAGGCCCAAGAACAGTCCTCTTTGTTCAAGAGAGTATTCATTAGATTCAGCGTAGAGACTGGGAACTGGAGAGGTCCGGGAAGCCCCCGTTGCAAGTTGCAGTCCCTGGTGGTTGGCAGGACCCACAATCTCAAGAAGAGACGGCAGTGCCGAGCCGTACACCATGCAACCGTAATCTTGCTTCGATCGAACAAGGCACTGATACAAACGCAGCTGACACCTTCTCACTACCCCAGCACTTGTAAGAAAGACGTTTTAAAATATTCAATGCTATCAGGCACTTATGCGACTACGGAAGCTAAGTTTGTTTTATGAAAAATAGCCCCTAAGAATTTATACTCAGGATGCACGTTTAGGGTCTGACCTCCCAAAATTAGGGAGGGTTCTGTAGTGATACCCCTTTGAAGAAAAACGAGAACACAGACAGTTTTCTCTGCTGAGAAACGGAAACCATTTCCAACTGTACAACGTGTCATTTCATTAATATCCTAGTTGGACTTGGCGTTCACAAATAGCTAAATTACACGAAGATGAGAAATTTGTACATCATCAACGTAAACAGCGTATCAGAGAGAATGGGGAAGAACCTATTTAAGAGAGTTCATTGTGATCAGGAACTGAATAACACTCAGCACCTACCCTTGGGGAACACCATTCTTCTGGACAATCGTTTCAAAAAGTTTCGTGCCAAATCTCACTTGGAAGGAGCGCTCATCTAGGAAGCTCTTGAAAAGAGTTAGCATTTTCCCGCGAATTCCTGCTGAAACTAACTCACTTTAAATTCCGTACCGCCATGTGGTATCATATGCATTCTCAATATTTAAAAAAACACCGATAAACAATGTTGTCTGTTAATAAAGGTATCCCGGACTGTTTTTCCAGGCAAACAAGGTGATTAATAGTTGATCACCCCGTCCGATACCCACATCGAAATGTGTCGAAGAAGTTTTTCTGCTCTAAGAGATACACCAATCTAGAGGTCACCATTCGTTCAAACGTTTTTTCAAGGGAACTGGTGAATGCCATGGGTTTAGCTGGACGGTAATGAAGGATCCTTTCCAAGCTTTAACAGAGGAATCACGATTGCAATTTTGCAGAGATTGGTATAAGCTCCACTGCTTCATACACAGTTAATAAAATGTTAAAATAGTAAATAATTTTGCCGGATGTAAATGCAAAGCATACTGTAATGAATAAGGTCTGAACCAGGGGACAAACTCTTTCCCTTGCCAAGGGCGATTATCAGTTCCACAGTGGTAAAAGGTTGGTTATAAGCATCTTTAAAACCTCCAGTACATTTTATTGGTGCTTTCTATTTGACAGCTTTGTATTTTAGAAAAGTGTCTAAATAATGGTCAGATCCCGAGACAGACTGCAAGGGTTCACCGAGAATAATTGCCCGCTGTTCTAGTGTCGGAACACTACTGCCATCTAATATACAAAGATGGATGTTAAATGCACGATTATCCCCACTAATTTTATGGACCCTGTCCCATACGACGTTTACACCTGTGGTACTGTTAAGTGAGGAAGCCTGCGACATCCAGGTTTTTTTTATTATTGGCCTCTTACAGAGCGGACCTTGGCATGCATTTTTTTAAAGTTAATGGCATTTTCAACTGTTGGGTAACGGCGCACTATTGTCCATGAACAGTTTTTCCGCTTACGCGCTAGGCTACACTCCTCAATCCACCAAGGCTTTGGTTTTAATGGTAAGCGTCTTGACGCTTTTGTAATAAAGCGCTGTGCTGCTTGGAGAATTACATTAGTCAGGACTTCACAGGTTTTATCGACGTCCAAACTAGCTAGTGTATACGAATGCAACGCTGAATCATTTTCAAAAAGGGCCCAGTTAACTTTTTTCAACTTCGAACAAGGAGTTCGAACTTGTAATGACTTAAAATAGACCGATCTTTTAAACAATGGGAAAGTGATCATCCCATAGGGGTTCTGATCTACACTCCATAAAAATTCAGTCAGTAACGAAGCACTACCAATAGAGAGGTCGATGGAAGTCAACGATAAGGATGAGGCGCTAAATAAGTTGAGCCACCCGTGTTAAAAATACAAAGGCTTCGAGAAGCCAAAACTGATTCGATTATTCTCCCCCGAACATCAGTTCGATTCCCACCCCAAAGGGTATTGTGGGCATTAAAATCCCCCATCAAAAAAGGACGTTGGAAGTTCATCTAAAAGAGAGTGAAGATCTCCACATATTATAGCTTGTGAGGGTGATAAATATAGTGAACAAAGAGTATTGGCTTTGTGTACAAGAACACGAACTGCCACTGCTTCTAAAGGGGTGTGCAAGGGTATGGCCGTACAAGCAGCCAGCCTTTAAACTACTATTGCAACCCTTCAAGATGAAATGGGAGCATTCAGACGGTCCTTCCGGAAGACAATAAAATTGCTGAGAACGTTTGTGTGTGTGGCATTTAAATCTGTCTCTTGTAAACTCATGGCTGAGGGTCAATGTTCCTGCAGAAGATACTTAACGTCATCAAGTTTGGTAAGTAATCCCCTGCAATTCCTTTGAAGAAATGTTACAGCCATGTGTTGGAGGAGATTGGTACTTCGAGGGTGTTATTTTTTATGTTTATGATGACCTTGAGAGTTTGCCACTAGATGTCGTCTGTGTCAGACGCATGATGGAGGCCTGGGCACTCTAATTCATAGGTTCTGACTCCATTGGCGAGACCTTTCAGATGGTATGGAAAGACTCTGGCCACGATGCGCCTGGCCACGGCCACGACCACCTCCAGCCAAAGAGGCGGTGTAGGTGCCAGGCAGGGAGGCGCCGGAGACTCCTTGTTTCTGCCGTTTGGGTGCTGGAGTGGGACAAAAACCATGCCGCTCCTTGGATGAGGATGTGGTCTTCTGAGAGCGTGGCCCCCTCTTCCATGAAGGGGACCGCGGGCTACAGGCAGGCTTAGCTGTCGCCGACCCATCATGTGTAGGAGAGGTTGTCTATGCTCCCTTGCCACTAACCGGGACAGACGGCTGCCCCGTGAGAGCGGAAGTAGTGGTCGTCTGGCTGGAGGCGGCACTAGGCCCCCAGCCGAGTCTGCACGCCCCGGCAGCTGAATTTTCAGCTTGGGCGTGGGGACTGCTCTGGCTTCCGATAGTCAAGAAAGGACGTCTGGGTAGCCACGGCCACCTTCAGTGGCGCATGTCCCCGCTGCATCACCTGCGTATAGCCGCCCTTTCGCAAGAAAGTGAAACAGTGACGTGCCTCTTTGGCATGACAAGTTTTCTTTTACTTTGAGTCAGAACTTCATACTCTACATGATCTGGAGTACGCCGGGTGGGCCCTCAATGTAGTTTGCGGATTGTGCAGTGTTTGTACAGGAATCTGTATTTTAGTCGGTTTTACTGCATTTCGAACATGTGGCTTTATCGCGGCGATTCTGGTGCCATGTCCATATTTTTCACACTGAAAACATCTCCAGGGGTTAGGAATATATGGTCGAACCCTACAGTGGAAGTATCCGGCCTTGACGGCTTCGGAAGTGTGGTGGCTTTAAATGTTAGAACTACGTGTTTTGTTCTGATTTCTTGCCCATCTTGTCGCATGCTGATACCTCTTGCGGCCAAGACTCCTTGATAAAAAATACCTTCAACAATTTCATTGTCTGTTGTCTCTAGAAGGTCCTCCTCAGAGATAACTTCCTGGATTGTATTCACTATGCGATGCGGCGTGACTGACACTTTATGGTCGGACACTGAACTCAGTGCAAGAAGCGCCGAATTCTACTCGCTGGTCTCAATTTTCACCAGAAGGTCACCAGAAGAAATGTTTTGGCTTTAAAGCTCTTTTCCACAACACGTTGAAGTACTTTCGCAGCGAGGAAGGGCAATAATATTGACAGCTGTTTGTCATTTTCGGAATGAATGACCAAAATCTTTGGTACTTGGAATGGTTACATGGAGTCTTGTCTAAGAATGAAACTTCGGTGCGGACTGTATTGGGAGGCCGGTCAACTTGGTTTCGCTTGGAACCCATAAAGTTGGGGAGCTTTTCAGAAACCGTGGCGCACCACTCACCACCGACCCCAACAAGGGGGTAGGTACCACCCCGTAGCAAGTAGGGCTTGGCTGCGTATGCTACACTAGCAGTGCTATTCAGTAACTATAACCAAGTGTGGTTCAAGAAAGGTACCTGTCGCCACGCAAGGTTAGCCATTGTCGCCTAAAAAGGGAAAAATGAAGAAAGACCGCGTAGAATAAAAGAAAAAGAGGTTGGAGGAAAAGTGGAACAAGGAAGCAGAGGGTAGACGAGTCGACTGACTGAATCATTCTGGTGGGGGTAAGCCAGGACACCCATCTTTGAGAAACAGGGGCCGAAGCGGTATATTGCCACAACCGTTGGGCCCCGAAGGGTCCAAACGTATCCCGGTGACAGCTCAACCACCAGAATCCTCTTTTTCCCGGACACGGGTTAAGCCACGCACAGTCATGCGGAGGCGGGCGAACCCACATGGCTTGGGGTTCGTAGTGACGCCACTCACCAAGCACCTACTAAAGCAGATGCCCCCTGCGTGCAGGTATGGTGGCCCACGTAGCTGGGGTCCGTGGTGACGCTACTCAACAAGCACCTAGTACCTAAGCTGCAGGCGCCCCGTTCGGGGCACGGGGTCCGTGGAGACGCCACTCTCCAAACACCTGCTTTCACAGATGCCCCCGTCAGGTGATGCAAGAACGAAGCCACAAAAACAAAGTTGCCGTTTCGTGCGACGACACCTCTAACGTAACTTTCAGTCACTAACTTGAACTTCGCCTTCGGTTTTGGCGGCTTGTCTTGTTAAAAAGTAGTTGTTATTTAGTTTATCCGTAAAGTACCAATTAGGAATGTCAGCCAAGCTCCTCGTCCATGATAGCGAATTGTGGACCATAGGCGCTCGGGCTCGCCATCGCATTCCACGCAATGGCAGCGCCTTGCTTGATCATATTGGCGCGTCGCACTTTCGAGTGTCGTCAAGGCAGCTGTTCATGGTTCCCAAGAGCAATTTCGGAAAGGGTGGCCAGGGATGAAACGACAATTTGTGACCAGCCCCTTTCTTGTAACTTTTTTGTCATTGCTGGCCAGCAATAGTCCGAACAGTTGGTGATTGGCCTCTGACCAGACATTTTTTCATCGGTGTTGCCAGGAATGAAATGACCAGCTCAGTGACCAGCCCCTTTCTTGTAACTTTTTTGTAATGGGTGGCCAGCAATGGACCTAACGGTTGGTGATTGGCTTCTTAACAGACACATTTATTTTGTCATCGGTGGCCAGGGATCGCAGCGACCAGTCTGAACGACCAGTCTGCGACCAGTCTGGTAACTTTTTTTGTCATGGGTGGCCAGCAATGGACCGAACAGTTGGCGATTTGGTCTCTTACCAGACACATTTTTTTATCGGTGGCCAGGGATGAAACGACTTCAGTCTGTGACCATCCCACTTGTGGCAACTTCTCACATGGGAAGGTCATTAATGATATTAAAAACAAAATAGTGCCAAGTACTGAAACCTGGGGGACACCAGAGTCACAGGAGAGGGGTGCGAGTTAATGCCATTAACGTGAACAAGTTGAGAACGGTTAGGTAAAAAGGCGTTGATCCAAGTCAAAACATGAGAGTCAATGTTCAGTTTACTTAGTTTATACAAAAGGAGCCTATGTGAAACCTTGTCAAATGCTTTAGAGAGATCTAAAAAGATGCAGTCAACCTGAGATGAACGATCGAGGAAGCGCAGAAGGTTATGCGTAAGTGTTAATAGCTGAGTTTCGCACGAGAACGGTTCTCTAAAGCCATGTTGAGCAGGCGAAAAGAATGCATAGGAATTAAGAAAATTAACGAGATGCGAATAGATTATGTGCTCAAAATTTTGCAAGGGACACTTGTTAAGGAAATCGGGCGATAATTATTTGGGCTCGATTTGTCACCACCTTTATGGATAGGAATCACCTTCGCCAACCTCCAGTCCTCGGGAAGGCTTCCGAGTTCGAGTGATTGTCGAAATAGCTTTGTTAAGATAATAGAGGAATACATAGTAGTGTTTTTGAGAAACTTCGAGTTAATATTATCAATTCCACACGATGACGATAGTTTAAGGTTGGCAATGACTTTCACTGATACCGGCACATTCTATATCAATAGAATTCATAGCACAAATATTGTATTCATAAACATCCGGATAGGAATTAGTGGTTAAATTCGAAAACGATTTTGTGAATAATTCGTTTAGCACAGCTGCACACTCATTCGCCGCTATCGTCTCATCATCTTCGTTGTTAAGCACTACGTCAAGCCTCTCAGAAGGTTTTACGAGTTAAACAGACAGATTGATAGTTTCGCCCCATGGTGCACTGCGAAAAGCTTTGGCAAACTATTAGGCTCTGGAGAAAATCAGCCGTCTTTGTCAAGTCATTATTTTGAATTTCTTTTTGGTTCACATGACACCCATTGGAAAGCACGGCAAAGCAGCCTAAGCAGAAACCTGATCTTGCCACATTGCCATCGTCTTCCGCACAATAAATCCGTCTGCAAAGGTAGACATTGAGAGCAGTAAGCAGTCACCAGGTGAACCCTTCGCTGTTCTGATGGGGCTGGGCGCAAGCTCAGGGACTCAGACTATAGTCCATTTACGCCGGGGAGAGTGAAGTGAAGCAAGTGGTGCTGCGCGTAGCGCGATCTGTTTGGAAGCCTAGCTCTGAGCCCCAAGCTATAGAATTGCCCTATTCCCTTTAGCATATGGCATCCTGAGTATGGCATCTGCAGTTTTTGGTTTAAGATGTTGTGTTTGACCATGCGTTATGAAGCAGGGCCATCGTTGCCATAATGATGTTGACCATAGAAGATGGAATTTACCATGCGGAAGTAGACGGAAAAATGTCTGTGAATAAACTGAGTTTAAAATAAGGACAAAACGGAGATGGCAAATGTTCTCCAGCGCCGGATATTCAGATAATCCTTCCACTAAAAACATGTATTTCTGGGCCCCTGGCGGCCGTTTTTCTTTTCCTAAAACATGGGCTGAAGTACCCAATTGCCGTCAAGCTTTACCACAGTCAGCTTACGTACCACGAGTCAGAGTTATAGTTGGCTGTTTGAATGGGCAGCATAAATCAGTTTCTTCATGTATCGTGTAGGGATTTACCGTAGAGGTGCCTGAAGGTGGTCAATCTTGTATATACACATATCACTGATCAAGCTTACATGTGTAAAAAATTAAAAATCAAAAACGTTTATATATCCACCTATGGCATTCGTCTCCTAACAAAAGGCTTCTGATTAACGTAACAACGGACAAATGGCAGCAGGCCAACTGTCGGCTTTTGCCATCTGTCGCGCTTCCCACTACCTCGCATATGATGTTACTGAGACAAAGACGGCACCCTCTGTTTATGTGTCAACTGTCAGTACATGATACTTTTGTTCTTACTAATAGAACATAAAAAATGAACACAGGCCGAAAAAAACAAAAACGTATGTTTAGTGTTTTTTTAATTTTTTTTCGGCTACAAGTTGTTGTCTGTGTTGCATTCAGTGTTACGAGTCTCTTGTCTGCAACATTTAACGGTGTTGTCTTAGGCTGTAAGGCATCTTCATTTTGCATTTAGCTCCAAACAAGTGAGCGAAAACTGTCCTCTATTAACGTGCCTAGATAAGTGCTTCGAACTGCTTGAGCGGGATATTTGGTTCGTGGGCCGCGTTTGCAATACGAGCTCCAAGGAGGAGCCAAAAAGGTCTGTCATCCGCAAGCGTCTCCGCCTTTTTCTCTCCCCACGCAATGGTGCAACGCATGCGCACTTGCAACCTACCTGCACAAAAGGCGTCTGCCTTAGCATTGCAAATACTCTCCATGGTTTCAGCTGCTCCGCCTCACAGATCTAGGCTCCCTATGCTCTGATACAGGGGAGTGCTGCCATCTCTTGTCTGTTCCACCGATCAGACACATTTCCTTAGCAGACGGATACCGTAAGTTTGTTCAGTGAAAATTTGGTGCATGAAATCCGCCACCTTCAGCCACCTCTGTGGTTAACGTTAGCATGATATGTTAAGAAACTGTTTTATGCGGTGCCCTGAGTTGAGTTGAAAAAACGTCTTTATTTAATGCCATACATGGCGCTCTTGCCTGAAAATATCTGCAGCGGCCGAAAATAAACCACAAAAAACATACACACAGCCGCGCTTGAGAGCGGCCGATGGCCGTTTCACAATGCGGCGCTGCAAAACGTCGCAAAACGCTCCAAACCGCGACCACGCGATGGCATTATTAAAGGGAGTTCGCAGTCACCGATGGCCATGGGGCAAGAGCCCTGCTGGTCCGCCGTCCGCGTAAAAGAAGCTGCAGAGTTGATTCCACAGGAGCCGCGCTGTAGGCGGCGGCTTGTCTTGTGGGATTACCCAGTTCTCAAAGGTGTTATGTTGGTCTGCTACCGGGATGTCAGCCAAGGTCTCGAAACGAGCCGCAGCATGCTCGGGGCACTCCCAAATAACGTGCTGCGTCGTCGCAAGTGTGTTGCATGCTGTACAGTAGCCCTCAATCACCAATATCTGACTCCTGCGGTCTAGTTAAGGCTTCCCGTGTAACCAGGGTATAACTATGGTGCCTCGACCTGCGTCTTCGACAGGTGTGTTGAGCGTCTTCTGCTGCCCATGTATCAAAAGTGGTCCCGAAGTGGCAACAAATGACGTCACAGAAGCCAGAACGTCATGCTATTGCATGTCGCAATCCTGGCGGTTGGTCGTAGAAATGCTAACGAGAAGTTACGAGTAGCACAAGTGAACGCTAGAGTCGCTGTCGTCACGGCGTCCCAACATCTGGCTGCCGAAGCTTCCGTGGACTGTCACACTGGAGAGTGACCTGCAGCAGAACAGGCGTCTGCCACTTAACCCACAGCTGTTGGGACGCCGCCAGGATCATGACTGGCGACTGCATGACACTTCTATAACGTCATCAGGCGAAAATCGAGGAACCACTTTTTTTGGACGCAGTAAACACACCAGTCGGAGACGCGCTTTAGGCGCCATAGCATAACTTTTTTCTATTCAAAGTAGGTAGAAATCAACTAGCAGTTACCTCATCATCAGAGGGGTCCTCATCTTTAGGCAGGAAAGAAACCTTACTGACATTCTGGCACTTGAGGTGCCTCACCAGCTTCTCCGCAGTCGTCAGGTAGCCTCCAAGCTCTAAATTAAAAAGTACAACAAAAAAGAACATACGTAAGTATTTAAAAAAATAAAACAGAGTATAGTGCACAGTAGGAAGGAAAGATGTGTCAGGCATTTATTCTTGAGCTTTTTAAAATGATATTATTGTATTACTAGAACAAATGCTGCCATAGTAGTATGAACGAGTACGCGCTCGCCGAGATGCAGAAACCGGGGCATCCTTAGCAGCAGCAACCCTTGCGTTGTTTACGAATAATTCACAAAATCAAAAGAACTTCAGTAGTCTAAAGAACTTCCAAAGGTAGCTCATCGGGCCGCTCGCCAAGTAATTATGGGATTGCACTGGTTTATTTGCCTTAAACCATATAATTAGGTTTGTTTTCGTCGACACGACAGGCTCTTTGTGTTACAACTCTGTCGGCGGCATAGCGAAACTCTGCTCGTAACGGAATTGCACCAATGCCGAAAAATTGGATATGTGCTACCTGAACGTCATCATCGTAAGCTGAACATGTTTTTCGAGTTTCACACGTCGAAAACTAGACACCTTTGTTTGAAAATATGGTGTCTGTCAGCACATATCCCGGCAGTCAGCGGCATTCTGCACCATGATAAGCGCATACATGCAGTGTGAAGACAACCACCAACCAGCAGGGTGCGGGGTCCAATCAATCCGTAGTAGGACACCAAGTGCAAGGCATGCATAGGTGACATTCACTGGTGGCCATACATGCCTTGCACGTGACGTCACGCTAGGGAAGGATGGGGCCCGGCATCTTGCAGGTGAGCAGGGAAAGGCATTGTACCCACAGATGACCAGGGGTGGACGGAGGTGTTTCCAGAGGGAGGGGTCAGCGCATCATATGTTTAAGCCCCCCCCCCTTTCCCCGCCCTAATTGTTTACACAAGCAGAATTCAAGAGGGGGGATCAGAACATCCGGATACCTCCCCTCTGAATCCACCGCTGCAGTACACGAATAGTGTTCCTGAAACCAACAAGATGGCGCTATGTCACCGAAAAAAAGACAAACACACGCACGTGCTTACGCGATTAAACACAAATACACGCATATAACTGCAAACAAACAAGCGCCTACATTTACACCTACAGTGCCCCATGATGTCGTCTCTGCCACGAGGAATTGCCTCTATAAATTGAAGGGGAAGCGTCCTCAAACGAGCGGCTCAGGGCATGGAGCACGATTCCCTGTGGTGTAGTGTTCGTGCTAAAGTCAACTGGACCCTAGCAGTGCGCTGGTACCTACGTGACTTGACAAACGACGAAGTTGCGCTTTGCACTTAGGACCGTAATAAACGCTACCTGCACCTGCCAGTACTAGCCATGAACGGAATCTATTCATGCCTTGCACGTGACATCACGCCAGGGAAGGACGGGTCCCTGCGCAAGGTTGCTGGTAGACTTCACACCGCGCGGATGTGCTTACCAAAGCTTTGAGTGCCGCTAACTGCCCGGACATGCGCTGACATGCACCACATCTTTATCAAAGGTACCTAGCTTTGTTAGATGTGAACTTGGAAAACGAGCCGAGCTTACGATGATGACGTTTAGCCAGTACGTGCGGAATTTTTGGCATTGGTGTGATTGTGCTAAGCGTAGAATGTTTCGATATGCCGCTAAGTGTTTGACGCAAAAGGCTGTCGTGTCGCCAAACGAAATTACACCATCTTCCCGAGGGGAACCATGGGGTGATGCGGAGCATCGCGGATCGTAATTAATTTATTCCCTTCTTGACTGATTTCTTTTGGCCGGCCGGATTTGGGCTGCGGCGGACGCGAGCGGCCGAGAAACGCTAGCAGACGACAGCCGCAGAGTTGCGGGGAAAGCCCACCCCACTGGAAAGCCCTGGCCTGGCGCTGCGACCCGCGCGCCCTAAACTATCCTCCTTTCACTCCTCCGGGGGAACGCGCGCAGCACGCTACCGCTGCTTATATTCACACTTGAAGGAGAGGAGACTAGAGGAGGAGAGTTGCGCATGCGCGCGCGGTGTGAGTAGAAGCGAACGCACGCGAAGTGCACGCAGCTGGTAGAGAGAGAGAGCCGAGAGAGTAACGCGCAGCTGTTGGAGAGAGGGAAGGAGGAGAGTTGCGCATGCGTAGTGTGAGTGCGGACTACGACGCCGCGGATATAGATCCGAGCAAGAGATGCTCCGCATCTAAAAAAAGAAACAATATCATTGCGCGCCGCGAAATTTGACGAGCGGCTCTAGGAGCAGCTTGTATGAAAAATTGTTACGATTATCCGAAGTTCTGGTAAAAAAGTCAAGGTTATTCTCATAATTTAAACCCTGATTCAAGGAAAATAAAATAAAGGACAAGACAACTCACACTGTCTCCGGACTTATATTATGATGTTTCCTAACAGGCTGGCCTACAAACTTTAGCTCTTCGCAAAGGTTACCGTCTCGAGGACGGCACAAACCGATGCCCCGGAGACGGCGTCTCGGCGAGCTTGCACACAGGGGCCGCTGCCGACCGACCGCCATCTGACCGGGATCGCAGCGCGACACTTGCCCGTACTTGGCAGGCAGCCCCGAAGGTGCGCTGGAACATGACTCGAAACGTGGGAACGGCGTGATGTAGCGAAAGGCAAAGGGCATTTACACCCCGAACGGGCAAAGGCCGATGGAAAGGCGTGCGCGAACGTGAACAACGGTGGAAAAGTGCCGTCGCTCGCCGCTCTGAAATGCGTCCCGCAAACTCGGTAATCCCCGGCCGCATCCCTTTTCCACTGCTCGTACTTTCTCTAACTTGACGGCTTCTCTGTCTCGCGGGACATGCCGACGAAACGATCGTCGAGATACGTAGTAATTGCTACAGCCGAGCGCGGCGCAGTTTACCTTTTTACCATGGCTCTCGCTGCAAAGGGCCGTCGAGTCAACCACCAGCATAGTGTTTACTGGCGTTCGACGTCATCATATGGCGTAGGTGCAAGGCATGTATACGTGGCCCATCAGCGCTGAGAAGAGGCATTTCAACACTCACAATGACTCTCAGAGCTTACCTGATATGGCGATCAATTGATTGATCGATTGATTGGGGTTTATTGGCACAAACACATCTTAGGCCATAGAGCGCCAAACATCATTCTATTGCAGGGAAAGGTTTAAAAAGATGAAAGGAGCTTTAGAAGTTGATGAACAAATAAGATAATGAGCATGGCATGTGTGTATTATTATGAAAGTGTAACATAAAAACGATGGCTTCAAACTACAATCGGTGTAAAAGGCCGAGGTCTTTTATGAAATTAAAGACGTGAATATGGTTAATGAAAGGTTTGTCTCCAAGCAACAAAGCAATGTGTAAAGGAAGGCGGGCGCTATAAAACTCTGAGAAATGAAATTGGCGATCACTGTCATCTGCAGGGCATTCAAGCAGAGTGTGCACTACACTTACGGGTTCTGCACAGTGCTCACACAGGGGTGGATCCTCTTGACGAAGCAAATACGCATGTGTGAGATGTCTGTGGCCAGTTCTTAACGTGCACAAAATTACCTCGAAAAGCGTTCCCGGTGCCGGGCACTCACCAATTCCTGTAAAATAGGCTTTACAGAATAGAGTTTCTTGTTGACTTCACTGTTCAATTCTTGTTGCCTTTTATATCTGATGTGTTTCCTTAGGACTGCACGGTAGTCTCTGTATGGTATGTCTTCAATTTCCACATTTCTTTCACTACATTTGTTTGCAGCAAGACCAGCCCCTTCATTTCCGGCAATTCCTACGTGGCTTGGAACCCAGCAGAAGACTAAATGAATATTGTTTTCCAATGAAGTACTCACTTTGAACTGTAGATCAGTAACAAGAGGATTTTTTGTTGCCTCAAGCGATGCGAGTGCTCTTAGAGCACTAAGGGAGTCAGTGTAAACTATGGAACATAAAAGTCTACTTTTGTGATGTGATTTGTGGCGAGAAGCAGACCATATAACTCCGCCGTTAAATGTCCGCGTTGCTATTAATTTTGCGCACACATTCATATGAAGGCCCGATTGCGGAGCAACCGACCAAGGAGTCACATTTTGTGCCATCACTGTAAAAGCTGATGTAGTTGTTATACTTCTCTTGCAGTTGAAAGAATGTCTGCCTTAAAACTCTATGGGGGTGTCGTTCTTATTTCATTGGGTCAAAGACAAGTCCACAACAGGGAAACATGGCCATGAAGCTATTGTTCTTAAAACCAAAGCAACAGCTATATATACTATACAATCTGGAGCAATCTCGACAACCTTTTTGCTCTGTAATATTTGCGATTGCTTAAGATAATAATATTGATTAGCCTTCAGTGGGCTATATTTTCTCAAAAACTGGTTCCTCAAAACATCATGCCATTTTAGTTTTTAAATATCAATAGTACATTCTTTTTTGTAGCTGATTGTAATTTGTCGACGTCGTCGTGCCCCATACTGAAATTGAGTAACATGGTTTGGAGTAACGCAGCGAATAATATATATTACGTTAAAGCTATATGGGTATAAGATTTCTTGTTTTTTACATGCATCGAACAGCTTGCGATAACTCAGTGCTGAAAATGTTTATCTTAGAATTCCATGTTACCTCCCAAATGAACACCAAACATTTTTTTAGCTTGTTACCTGTTCTGACAACATTTTTGTAACACTCTGTAACGACAGTTTTGTCGTATTTGTTTGCACGACCTAAAAACAATACAATTTGTTTTCTTAACGTTTAGTTGAAATTTGTTCAGTGGAAGCCAAACTTCCAGATTGACGAGATAGCTATTTGTCATTGATTGTAAGGAAGCTTTGGAAATAGAAGAAAAAAAAAGCCTTGAAATCCTTCGCGCGCATGGCAAGCTCCGGCGAACTTACAATAGTTCTTATATCATTTATATAGTGTTGCGTCTGTGTCTTCCTTTGTCTAGTCCCTCTTAGTTTGCGCTGTTTTAATTCTCATATATGTCATACCAACTCGCCCAAGCTTCAACTTTAGGAACATTTATATAGAGAATGAAGATTGAGGGTCCTAAATTAAACCTCTGTGGAACAACATATTAAGTTTGAAGTTTGCCAGAATTACTCGTATTTATGTTAACACACTGAAAGGGACCCTTAAGAGTTTTTTTTAATAAAACCTAGGCGACGCCACAAGTGCCGCTGTGTTGAAATTTTGCCAAAAATACATATGTTGTTTTGTGGCCAAAAGCTGTCATAATGTGAAAATATAACTCTTAATTCATTATCTTGTTTTCAATCTTGTTTACTGTTTATCCTTTACCTCATCTTTAGCCAGTTCAGCGGATCTGGATCTTTGAAAGCCATACTGATAGATATTTATTGCATCGAGTTCAGAAAATAATCTATATAGTCGTGTATGTATAAGCCACTCGAATATAGTTTAAAATATTGGCAAAACCAAGATTGGGGTGTAGTTATGTACTATGTGTTCCCCGCCTCCTTTGTAAATGGGGACTCTCGCAATGTTTTGCTCGTCAGGAAATCTCCTCGCTTTTAATGTACGATTGATATAATACGATACCATAAAACTTGATTGTTTTGAAACATATGTGATGCGTACATGTTTGTAGTCGTCAACGCCACTTTCAATATTATTTTTTACGTTATTGATTAGCTTTTCTATTTTGAAGTATGTCATTGGCCGTATCATAATTGTATTTGAAACTAAAGTGATGGTTCTTCTGACAAAAGATTTCGGTGCACATCCGTGTGTTAAGGTTGAGCCAACTTCTACAAAATCCTTATTCATAGTGATTCATGGTTTTGAATGAGTCGGAAAGCATCATCGTAACTAAGCATACCTTTTCTTGGATAGACAGTTTTGGACTTTGCTAAAAAAAACTATCACAATCTGCGCTATTAAATTGTAATAGCAACGAGTGTTATTTTGTAGGTCTTACCAAATGCTAAGGCTCGTCGTTAACAAAGCTATCTGCATAGATTGCAGAGATTTGAACTCCCGTGTGAGCTTCGGACAAGTTGGCGATAAAGGTCCATTAAGCAATATGATAAATGGCAGCTGAAAAAAAAAAAAAAACCAGGGGCATGGTTTATTATATTCTCCGCTTTTTGCTTCCTTCTTCGTGCTTCCACGTAAACTCACAACGACATGTGTTCCTTATCCTGTCCGTGACCTTAGCGGGCAATATTTTGCAAACAAACTAACGCTTTTAGGTATATTGAGACTGCCACTCAGAAATCGGTTTCTCTACCTATCATGCTGCAATTTACAGCAGAGGTGCAAGCAGGTGGTGTAAGGTTAGTATGAAAGAAATGAAGGAATTAATATACTTACCCTGTTGAAAAGGGAAACAAAAACAATACAACAACCTCTTCTGTGCAATCTACGCCGTCACTTCGCAGACGACGCACGCGTGGAGAGGAGCGCTGCCGACAGATGGCGTACACCGCGTCGCGCGAGCACCGGCTGATTCGGGTTCATTTGCGAGATCGTCTGCTATCAATCTGATTTGGCTGGCGCTTCCTAGATTTGGTGTACGCCATCAGTCGACAGCACTTCTAGCTTCGCGTGCATCGTCTGCAAAGGGTGGCGTGAACCACCCAGAAAACGCTCTTTGTTTTTTGACAAAGGTAACTTAATTTTTTTTACTGTAAACTTTTACACTTGCTTGCACCTCTGTAGTAAATTACAGCGTGATACGATAAGAAACCATTTTTCGGGGCCATCTAAATTGCCCTAGAAGTGTTAGTTTACATGTCCTCGGGGCATCCGTGTGATTGCCCGTAATGTGTTGAGGTTATCAGAGCTAGATGGAAATGCTAACACCTGTACTTCTATGTATCCAGTTTCAGTCATACAAGTGTGCTTGGGATATCTTACAAAATAAACTTTCTTTATAGTGTGTTTGTTTGTTTATTTATTGGAACTTTTGACAATACATGATTGTCATGGTGCTGAGGCGAAAGGTGACAGTAAGTCACCTGACCAGGCCCCTAGCACCAGACTACACTTGCAGCAGATGCAGCCGGGAGACCAGTGGTACAATGTTACAGTTGCAATAAACAAAAAAATACACAGATATTAACTAGATCACTATACTTAATATGCTCTTGCAATGAAAAAATTAACAAGCAACAATATACAACAAAAATAGTCTAATCTCTGATACCTATTTCTCGAAGCCTGGCCTATTTAGATCATGTTTCTTTTTTTGTGGTTTGCTTTTCGGCGTTTTTAACGGCTGGTTCAGCAACCTTATTGGATGTGGAGCAACATTGCAATGATAAGAATCTCGGGACTTTCTAGCGACTGCGTCTCTTCAAATGTCACTGACTATGGTGACCATTTAATTAACCTGTTTGCCTGGCTGCTCATGTTCAGAGACCTAAAACATGTATAAAAACCAACAACATTGCTTTTAGGTAATTTCGGAGCTAATAAACAGTTCCAAGATTACGTCCTGTCGACCAACCTTAATGATGAAAGCCGTGATCTTGAGTTTCATGGTTAGATCTTTGCAGGACAAAAACAAATTCGTTACGAGGCGGCCAGCTTGTGCTGCGTCACGCGGCACTGGATAAACAAAAACAACGCTTTTGCAGGCCGTTTTGTGTTATCTACTGCGTCTCTCCTCTGTTGTGATTCAAAAAACCTGGCCTTGACAGGAATTTTTTTTTTTGAGGGGGGGGGGGGGTTAGCATTTAGAGTCGCCGAGAGTCACAGTGATGGCAAATACCACTAATACCGTTTTGAAGCGTGCCAGGATGGACTTCTCTAGAGCGCGTCTATTTCACTGGGTGATCGCTAGCGAGACGGACGTGTTTCACTCGTTTGGGATCAGCTCCCGCTCCAGATCTCGATCCGGACCCAGAAATATCATTCCGCCGATTTTGGGCGAATTCGACCGGAAGTTATCCTGGCCAGCTCTACTAAATTGAACGGGGAAATGCTCCTATAAATTTAATCATTGTAAGTTTAGTGTTTCGAAAATCACGATGATTTAAATTACGCTCTAAACCATTATGAAGTTTATTCTACACCCTGGTTTCAGTGTTTCAAGTAATTTTTTTTGTGCAAAATTATGAATTTATTGTTGTGCACACACGGTTGAACAGTGCTAATACCAGCCTAAAAAGACGCCCCTTCGCGTGATCAAGAAATAAATAATACCAATAGTGAACCGTGTACCAATATCAGCATATAATTGTTATTGTCAGAAAGCGTCCTATTGTATTCAAAGAATAATACATATATTCTTAAATTACCTTCGAAAAAATACGTTAGTGTGGAGATGGCTGAGATTTCGGTGGCATGTCAGAAACAACACACGTGTGCTAAATCTTACCATACCTCCGGGGAAGATATGAGAAATATTACCTGTTTACTGGCGAGAGGAAATATGAAAATTCTGCTACCAATATTTAAATATAAATCTCATCAATACTGCATTTTCTTGCATCTTGAGCAGAGCAAGCATACATCGAAATGATCGCATGTCGAAATTAAAACACGTTAAAATGTTTAGCGCATCCTTGTATGCTGCTGCGTTCCTTCTAGAAAATCACATTGAACCTACCACATACTTTGTCTCATCATATTGAAAGGCTCACAAAGAAGCTAAATCTTCACTTGATGCTATCTTTTCTAAACTCTTGAACTTCATCTCCACAATATCTTCTTCGCTGGCCTACTTCGGGATGCGCAAAGAATCGGACTTCTGTGACATTTTCGATAAAAATGAAAGTACTTGACTTAAAAATAGTGTCAGTCCCATTTAGCATAGCTCTCTGTGCTAATGTAAGTAATGCTGCATTGCTGGCTCCGGGGCAAATCACCGGTGTATGGATGCCGAGGTGCGGGTTCGAATCCTTTCCGGGTTGCCTGCGATCTGACGGATGTTTATTGCGTAGCATGCAAAGTGTAACAGAGATTTCGGTTACACCTGAAAATTTCCTCAAGCGGTAGAGAATATTCCTCAGTCCTTTGATGAGGCGTGCCAGATGCGCATCTTTGGTTTGGCACGTAAGACCCTCATATTTCGTTTGAAAGTAATGCACTCCTGGGTAACTCAGAGTTCTGGGCCAAAATTTGGCAAATGTCTGGGAGTGTTGGCCTTGAAGAACTCCAAAGTAGCTCAAGTAGAGCCAAATTTGACCTTCTTTGGCAAGAGTCAGTGTATTTTGGCCTTCATTCGCCAAAGAAGTGTGCTTCACTCCCTGCTAGTTCGGCTGTTATCTGTTCTCCTTTGGACAAAATCGCCAAACGAGCGTCAGATTTAGGCTTACTGCTTGCTAGTTCGGCTATCATCTGGCCTCTTTGGGCCCAAGTCGCCAAACAAGTGCCAACAGTTATGCTTCGCTTCCTGATAGTTCGGCTGTTATCTGGAAGCTACGGGCCGAAGTCGCCAAACAAGTGCCAGAACTAGGCTTACTGCCTTGGAGTTCGGATGATGAGGTATTGGATGAACATGGGTTGTCTGCAACTTAAATAAATAGAAATCAAATTTTATTCTGCTCGCAACTTTTCATTTTATTTTGCGTGTCTCTTGATTTCTCAGGTCAAAGTTGGGCTGAACGTTTTGCAGCGGCTGGACCAGGCTTCGCAAACGCAGATTGCACCGGATGGTCGTAGTCGCGCGTATGTTCATACGCCAACATCAGGACGCACCGTGTGACCGGTTCGACGTTGCAGAAACTGCTGCCATCGAGCAAGCGCTGCGCGACGATCTCTGCACGTCTCTTCAACAGATGCCATTACTAGGTGGCGCATTGCCAAAGCGAGCGTAGCTCTGTGCGTATCTTTCATTGTCATTGAGCACTGTCCAATCCTAGCGAGAACAAAAAGCGGAAGCGAACCTTGGCTCTGTGTCACCACTCCTGCTTCACACTCGGGAGAACTAAGATGAAATCCCGGCGGCGACGATTTCTTAAACGTATAGTTTGGAGCATTTGACAGCATCAACCAAGGCACTTATTTCTCTCACAATCTTTCACTGCCCCTAAACAAAGGCGACATTCCAAGCTTCGGCTACGAAACACTACCTACTATTCCACTGTACTGCAGGATTTCTTTTTATTCTAAGTTGTCTTCGCTTCAAAATTGTTAAGCTGCATTGTTCGTCCCCCTTCGTCCTCGCCTTTCCTTAAGCCTCCCCACCTACTTTTGTGTCTACATGGGGCTGTCAGCGAACGCGACGGCCGCATTAAGCAATTCAAAAGGGCGCACTCTAACAAAAAGGGTCAACATATTCCTCCTTAAATGGAGGAACGAGTCTGGCACATATGTTCTTTCAGAAATAGAGTAACCTTGCCCGCTTCAACAAGATAGGAAAGTTCCTCCTCCGTCGATTCGGAGACGCATTTCAAAAGGCGGCTCCCAATCGAGCGTGTAATATAGGTCCTCCCGGCACGCCATTGACGTTCCACCAGTTCCACCGCAACACAAAGAGTTCCGATAGTCACCAGAGAGGCATAGGTCTCCTGCTCGCTGGCAGTCTGTCACTGCTTGCTCGGCAACACTCAACAGAAATACGTCGCGTTGACCGCCTAGCAGTGCGACCAAGCCCACACATACCGAGCCGACGTTTCCAGGGCATGATGAGCACCAAAAGACCACAGAACACCAGCTTTGCACGTCACATATTTCTAGGCTAATCCGGCTGCCCGTGAAAGTAAGGAACTCCGCGCGTCAAATCCGATTTCGCGTCATGAATAAAAAAAAAAATGCCAAAACGCATCGATCCACAATGGTCAGTCAATTCTCGCGTCACATACCCGCGCTTGTTCTCATATCGCAATTCCTCAGTCGCAAATCCTAGAGAACGAATGCGGAGCTCTAGGACCAATACGTGATCCCAACATAATCGATACAGTGCGCCGAAACATCATCTACAACTTGCCAAAAGTATACCACCGGCTGATGCACTGTACAACATCAGTTGAAAAAAATACCCAAAAATACGAAGACAGTTGCACCATCCTCGGAGAGATGGCGCGCGCAAGCAAACTCTAAAAACATTGGATCGACAGATATAATCCAGCCCTTAAAGAAAACTTCTCCAGGTGACGCTGTTACCGTCCAATTCAATATGTTTTAGCAAAAACAATATCTTAACTCCAGTGGTGTTATAACCTACCCTAAATGAATTATTCACAGTTCCAGCTGACTTGCACTGGAAGACACATCGCACATACTCAGTACGCACACAATGCACTCAACAACAGCGGTTACATACATAACAACGGGATAACAACGCAGACATACATGACACACAACAGAAACCCTTATCGCTAACACAGTTGGCTGCCCCAGAGGTATATATGCCGTGCGGATTTAAGACAACCTATTTCCGAATGACTGCCTAAGAAGGACTAATATTACAAGCAAATTACTGTTACCGCAAGGAAGTCTGTTGATAAGAATGTTTGTAAACGTTCGAAAGGCCTACATCTACAAGTAAAATGTAAGCTTAAACAAAGTAATTATTTGCAATAGTCGATAAAACAACCCCACCCGCCGGCACCTAAAAATATGCGCCTGTGGGTGAGCTGTTGAGCGCTGATGTATCCGCTTCCCGAGTAGCAGCTCCGGTCGCCCAGACGTACGTCGAAAAAGTTCAGAGCGACGCGTGCCAGGCTGGTTTTCTGGTGTTAGTCGAGAGAAAAACAAGAAGGAAGAGCTCTTGTCCTCACCGCTCTTGGCGAGGGATGGCGTACTTTACTACATCGGCGATTTGGCGAGCGACGAGACAAGCGACGGCGATCCGCTTCGCTGCCGCTCAGTCATTCGTTTGACGAGGCAAACCGCATGAACGCGACCGGTAGAAAGTGACTAAGGCGATGAGCGATTATTTTCTAGAAAGTCCAGAAACCGAGGAAGCGACGAGCGACAGTGAGAAATCGCCGTAGCTCATCCTGACTCTCGTCGCTTGTGACGTCGCTTGCTAAATTGCTTACATGTGGTTGAGAAATGAATTGCGAGCGCGCGAATAGCTTTGATCGCTACACGTGCGTTAGAGCTCGAGTGTCTGTGCCTTCGAAGAGTCATGGGGCGTTACGGTGACGGCGTTAGCAGCAATATTTTTGCGCGGAGCTCAGTCGCAGGCACTAGTCAAAATCGAAACCGCAGGCTCTCACGTCGTAACTTTTTTTCGTGGTTTCTGATCATGGCATTTCTGGAGGAGATCGAGGTAAGGAAGCTAGAGACAAAGATAAGCTCGAAGCTGGATGAAACTCAAACAAGGCAACGAACCTTCAGCTCAAGGTCTGCTGCACTGCGCGACAGTCCTGGCAACCTGGCATCCTCCAGCTTCGTACTGTTGCGAAAGATTTATAATTGCCCGGATATATATTCATATCTCGATTTTGGGGGCAGAGGGATCAGGCCGTCTTGACCTTCCTTTAAATTCTGCTTATGACAACCTGTGAAAGGTACCAAAGCCTGATCGCAATGCAACAAGGAACTGCCAGAATGTAGTCATCGAGTGCTACAGTTAAGTGTCTAGGTTTTGTATCGTTTACTAGGCAGGGTGTTCTGTGTTTACACTCGGTACACGACTGGGTACTTCTCACAAACATCTTATGCTAGGTCAATCTTAAGTAATTGCCCTGTCTCAATCACATCAATCTTCTGTAGAACATTAGGACTCTCCTTAACCGTGCTGTATTAGCAGTTATGAAGGAGAATGACGTACTCTGCCTGTCCCGCACAGCTTCCAGCCAAATCGCAGCTGCGAAACTGCCCTTGCCACAGTAATGCTTAACATCAGTGACAGGATTGTTTTCGTGTGGCATATACAGAGCGCCGCCAATCATCATTGAGGTGTTTGTAGAAGAAGAGCACGTGAAGTCAGAATGAGACCGAACGAACATGTGTGTCTCGTGGTGTTGGACGGGTCCCTATGATGTAATATGTATTCTCCTTTCTTTAATCTTTTTTCTATCTTATTAAACATATTTTTTATATTTTAACAATTCAGAAGTGAGATGAGCTGCTCCTTATTTGTACCTTAGGGGGAGTGAGCGACGACTTTGCGGTTCGTCAAATCAGTGGATGAGGCCTACGTCAGAAATGAGACCCATATTTTGCGACAATGAGTCGTCCTCACGTTGATACCCGGGGTCTTACTGACTGTGACCTGTGACTTGCAATGGCAAGCAAAGACAAAAGGCCCGACTCAACAGGCGAGGTCAACGAAGACGGGATGGAGATTATGGTACAACTGCTACGACAATATCATGATCTTAAACGCCTGCCATTGATGCAGTCGAGTTGACCAATTTCTTCGAATATCTCCATGCGGTGGCTCCGGACGCGTTAACTCTGAATTTCGAGTTCACTGGAATTGATGGTGACATCGTGGCCAACGAGTTGATTACCGAGTTTATCTACAGCGCTGAGTTAGCAAGGTGGGACTAGGAAGGAAAGATCACCGTGGCCATACTTAAGCTGTCAGGACCGGCGCGTGACTGGCTGCAATTCTCGAGCGAAGCTTGCAAGTCTTGGCCTTCCTGGGAAGCCGCGTTTGGGACGCTTTGCATCCACCAACCGTCGAAAACTCAACAAGTGGAGAATCACTGAACACCGAGTGCTACCGAAAGGCGAACACCACAACACCTACTTAAGCGACAAAGAAATGCTTTGCGTTTGTTTGCTGGACTTCAATATAGAGGAGACGAAGGAGGAAACTATCACGGGATTAGCGTATAGAGAACTCATCTTCGCCATGCGAAATCAATCTCACCTCTTTATTTACAACCATTTGCGTGATATTAACAGCTACGAGCGTTTGCAGAAGAATCGCAACGTAAGGTTCCTGTCGGACCGCAAACAACATGACGAGAAGTCACGGCAAAGTTCCAAAGCCGAGTTGAAGTACGAGCTGAGAATAAGGATTCCAACCATGCTTAGAATAAGGGGCCGAAATCTTTGAATTGTCAGAAATATGGCCCCATTGCACGAAATTGCCCGGATTCACGGAAGAAAATGTGCACTCGCTGTAGGGAGCCAAGAGACAGTATAAGTCATTTTCATGAGCGATGAGAAAATACACTACAAGTGGTCAAGAGAAAAAGTCCGGCAAAACGTCTGTGGGTCGTCGCAAGTGCTGAAATCTGTGAACATTGATCGTGAACCAACAGCTGCTCTTCTGGACACGGGTGCCCAGATTATCCTGATAAAGATGAAATTCGCCGTCCAGCTAGGAACAGAAAGTTGCAGTTCTGATGAGAAAGGAACACGTATGTGGCGTGGGTGGAAGAGGCAAAACCTTAAGGGAGATCTAAGCTAACCTTGAAGTATACAGCAAACTCTTCAAGGCTCTGCGAATGCAGGTGGTTCCAGACATCATTTTCGCAGGCCCTGACATTATCGTGGAAACAGACGTCATTGGCACACCACATCTTGTGTTACTGCGCAAAGGGGGAACGACTATGCTGCTAGACGAACGAGACTTTCCGTCTTTCAAAGAAGTCAAGGTTGACCATGAAAATGTTCGAGTTGCGTTGTCCTCCAGACAGAGGGTCAATCTTGAGAAACACACGTTGCGATAGGGCACACTTATTTCAAATTACGACAAACAATACTGTAATTTAGTTATAGCTGGGGAGGACAAGATAGATTGCCCGTGCGAGTTAAAAGATGGGGAAACAAGTTTTCTATCGTGAACATCACCAACTCAAATCAAATCAAATCAAATCTTTATTTTCCAGAAACACTGGAAGGAGTCCCAGACAAAAAGCTGTTGAGACAGCTTGACTGGGTCTGGGACCCTTATTACATTGGCAGCAGCTTGGTAGGGCAACATTCAACTATCATAACATTTGATGAAACAAAAAATAAATTAAAAATCGGAACTTTGTAAACATTATAACACTAAGTTAGGGAACAACGAAGATATAAGAGCGCAAGTCTCGTTTGCTAATCGTGTTTATGTTTATGTTGTTTGTGAGGCATTTATTTAAAACAAGTGGTACATTATAATGTAAAGTTTGTAAGTTGTAGTTTGTGCGGGAATAAGGGAGGACCCATGCTTCTCTGCGGCGTATGTTGACATCACTGCTATGCCTTACAAGCTCAGAAATAGTGAATAAAAAATCAATGAATAGTGTGGAAGAGAAACGAATAGAACAAAGCAAACGATACTCATACATGCGTTCAACCGGAATTATTCGATATTTTAAAAACAAAGGTTCTGTGTGGTCTGTGTAGGAAACATCAGCAATATATCGTATTATTTTCTTTTGTAGTAATAGTATACTTTTAAGGTTTGTTTTTGTTGTAGTAGCCCATACAAGGTGACAATAACTTAAGTGGGATTGAAATAATGCGTAATAAATTTTAAGTTTAATGTTGAGTGGTAAAACATTGCGGCAACGAGATACAATACCAACGACCCGAGAGAGTTTAGCTATCAAATAATTTACATGACAATCCCACGTCATATTCTCTGAAAAAAATACGCCTAAAGTTTTATGATGGTTGACTATTTCGATTGATGACGTCCCTAGTGAGAGAGTGTAATTTATTGAAATGGGTTTATTTTTCGATCTGAATAGGATTGCTTTAGACTTCATTGTTTTTACCTTAAGGCCGTTAGTATCAGACCACAATGCAAATTTCGTAAGAGTAGAATTGGCTTGGCACAACAGTGTATCAGCATCGGCCGCAGAGAAAAACATACTCGTATCATCCGCATATATAACGAACTGCACTTGGTTATCAATGTTTACTAGGTCATTGTTGTAGACGTTAAATAAAAAGGTCCAAGTATGTTTAGCAATACGTAACCGGAACGAAGT